>VZTH01014647.1:190507-213554 GCA_013397815.1 Aleadryas rufinucha | reverse complement strand
GCTTCCTCCCCTCTTCTCCCCACAGCAGAGGAACGCAGAGGAGTAGTGACCTTGAGGCACAGACTGCTTTGAAAAGTTCCTCTTGCCTTTTTTCTTTCTCTCTCCTCTCCCGGGCTCAGTTGAAAGGCACAGAAAGGCACAGGAATCATGTCTGGGCACAGAGCGATGATAGGGGATGCACCTGATAGAGTCACCCCAAGACACATTTACTTTTTCTCTAGAGACTTCTACAGTTTGTCTGAAAGCTTCTTTAAGAACATTTGTCTGAAGCTGTAACGTTACTTCCAAATCTCATGTGTGAATCAGCACAAACCTAATTTGGAATTAGACATAGAAATTCCAGACCATAGCGTTGGTATTATTTTAGAAATTTATTCTCTTGGTTTTGGCCTTGCTATCACTGAGGCCTAAGCAATTTACACAGGTAGCATGGGCCATGATTTAGCTCCTTAAATATTCCATGTCAGAACCTGGCTAGTTAGGTATTACTTAAGTAATAAGCTGCTTTATTTCCAAAGTCACTCACTCCTAATGCTCGAGCTCCAGGTGTATCAGCATGGACTCTTGAAGTTGAAAGGTTTTCCAAACGTCTGTTTTGAATATCTGTTTGGTTTATGAGCACCATGAAGCCTACTTGGGGCAGTAAATAATTGCACATGTCCTCTAAATAAGAATATAAATCTGACCAAAATAGAATCTTAGACAGCACGTTTTTCCCTTGGGAGCTTTTAGTCCCTTTCCTGCACTAAGCCATCCTTGTGCCTACACAGGTTCCTGTTTTACAGGGAAACAGCTGAAGCAGTCATTCCTTAGTCAGGTTTCTTCCCTTTCCATTGCCTTCTGCTTGTCACGGGCAGAGCTGTTCTTTCAAACTTTTTGATTGGTACATAATTTAGGAGGTATATGGGACAATAGCTTCTTATTTTAAAAAGCCATAAAGATTTAATGAGAACATGGCTTCAGGGCCTTCCTCAGTGAGAAAGGGGGAAAAAAAGAGGAGAAAAAAGAGGAAGGCACACGTATTGCTGGCTCCTAGAGAACCCTGATGCAGCACAATGGAATATCTCCAGACAGACGTGGCAATGAAATGCTGAGAGCTTTTGAAGAGGTAGCTAACAACAGGAAGAGAAAAGGACTTAAGCCATGAGATGAAATGAGTGTGCTTTGCAAGGAAAATGATCCAGGCAAAGGGAGGCTGGCACTGGCTGATGGTGGAGCCTGACGTGCTCGATCTGCTGCCCTTGCTCTGGTTCGTGTCATCACAACTCCATGCTAGAAACTCACCTCTGCTTTCTTGGGCCTTTTGTTTTCTGCCTAATTATTTCCAATTTGTCCCTTCCAATGTCGTTTCTCTTCTAATTTTCACTCTGGAGGTGTTTTCCTTTCTTTGCTGCTTTGTTCCGTAAGCACTGTTCTCACATCCCTGCTCTGCAGCCCTTTTAATCTCTCTGAGAGCAAACTGATGCATCATCTGAGACTTCTGCCTGTGATCCTCATCACACAGACTGCAGGATGAATTCAGAGGAACAGAGGGATGTGCACCTTGCAAAAGCAGAAGCTTTTGCAAAATTTTGCTAAAGACAAAGGGTTACAAATCCGAGCAACGCTGTCTTTTGAGATTCGCTGGTCAAGGGAATGCAAATCTGAAGGCCTATTCTTTAGCTGGCCCTTTGCAGCATAAAGTGCCCTTTGTTTAGTGCTCTGTTATAATGTAGAGAATTCCTTTCTTACAACGTTGCCTGCAGTAGTATTCATCATCACATGGAAACAGTGGTGTGTGTTAGGAAGATGTGGAAAGAGGAAGCGATATTTATAGAGCAGATGCTGAATTAACTGCATGCATTAACCAAAAGACAGGATGTACTTCAATCATATGCTGTTATATTCATTTATGTTTAACCACTGTAAAGTACATCCTGAAAGGTGCTTTGAATGGTCAGTCCAGAGTGCTGGTCACCTTCCTGACTTTTGGGAAATCAAATGGGAAGTCAGGGCTTTACCCATCCCTGAACAGAGAGCAAAGGTACCACACAACTGCTGTGTGAACCACAGAATGGCCTGGGCTGGAAGGACCTTAAACATCATCTCATTCCAACCCCCTGCCATGGGCAGGGACACCTTCCACTGTCCCAGGCTGCTCCAAGCCCCAGTGGCCAACCTGGCCTTGGGCACTGCCAGGGATCCAGGGGCAGCCACAGCTTCTCTGGGCACCCTGTGCCAGGGCCTCCCCACCCTGCCAGGGAACAATTCCTTCCCAAGATCCCATCCAGCCCTGCCCTCTGGCACTGGGAAGCCATTCCCTGGCTCCTGGCCCTCCAGCCCTTGGCAATTGTCTTCTCTCTCCATCTCTGCTGCAGCTCCTTCAGGCCCTGCAAGGCCCCACTGAGGTCACCCCAAAGCTTCTCCTCTCCAGGCTGAACAATGGCAGCTCTGGCAGCCTTTGCTCCCAGCAGAGCTGCTCCATCCCTCTGCTCATGCTGGTGCCTCCTCTGGGCTCTGTGCAGCAGCTCCACGTCCAGAATAATGAACAGAAGGGAGCCAAAAGCTCAGAATAAATGTGGAGCCTAAACAGAAACAAATGGTGTCACCTTTTGCCCCAAGGCAGACAACAAGAGAAAATAAACACAGCAGCTCTGCCCCTTCCCAGCAGGTCACGGACACAAACTGCAGAGCAGGGCAGCACCTTGGGCTCTCTCTCCTGCTGTTCTCTGTGTTTGCACAGCACTGGGTGAAACTGTCTAAACAGAGGTGCCTCAATCTAGATTTGTCTGATGAAACCCATTTCTGGTCCTCTGCAAGTCGTGAATTTTGCAAAGTTGATCCAAAGCTGCTGTAATCAGTGCAGACTTTCTGTCCATTATCCTTGCTACTTATGGAACTAAGTTTTAAGGTCCCCACTTTGCAGCGTAGGAAACAATTCTCTGTTCCCAATATTTATTGTAAAAACATCCTCTCTGTATGCTCTCCCAGCTATCATGTGAAGTAGCTGGCTGGATGCATTTTCACACCTTCTTCTAAAAAGATTGTTCCCAAGATGGATTAATATCCTTTCCAAAAAGCAGATCAAATTAGTCCTATTGGAATATGTGTAGCCATAGGAGGCTCCAAAGCTTTTTTAGAGACTTTTAAAAGAGCTTTTAAATTTTTATGCTGAAGTATAGAGACGTCTCTTCTGTTTGATACATATACAAATGATCTGTGTTTTCAGAAGCCTTTCTTGTGCTTCAAAAACTGTCATTTCTTTTGTGTGCCTCTATTCAGCAAATTTCCTGTTGGTGGTCAGAACCGTTAAAACAGGGTTTTTTTTAAAATTTTTTTCTGTTGTTCTTTAAAGATTCTGACTGTTGTGATAATGATAGGATAGCAGTTTTATTTGGTCCCTTGACCATGTAGATGCACAGATGGATTCACTCAAATACATGCTCATATGGAATAGACATCCCATTATTTATCCTTGGTTTCCTGCAGCAGATTGTGCAATGTAAAAGTCATCTTGTAGTGCCTGGCCTCAGTTTTAGGGTCATCCTCAGCCTCTGGAAACCCAAACACAAGGAGGGTTCTGACATGTCAAGCTCTAAAGCTCTCTAGGAGTCTGGAAATAGTCTGTGACTGAATAAAGAATCTGTGGAAGGCTGGAATGTAACTTAGGATAAAGCAGAAGGGGTTCAACCTGTGTAATAAAAAGAAAAAAGTTGCAGTTTTCCAGCCAAGGAAACTTCGTGCTGAGAGAGAGCTGAATTTGACTATTTTGTTTTATTTTACATTTTTAGCACTGCCTGTGTGAGACACTCAGAGCAGGGCTGCAGTTTGGGCACTGGGACATTCCATGGGATGCTGCTGCCTGGGTTTGTCTGGAGGGAAAGACGGGTGTGACTTCCTTGGCTGTCGGGGTGCTTGGGAACACCCTGGGAGTGCTCTGGGAGCTGCTTTGCTCTCTGCTGCCCTGTTCAGTTTGCAGACAACATTTTAGCTGTCTGCCTAAAAAATCAGGAAGAGCAGAGGACGTTCCTGGGCTGCTGGGCCCTTCCCAGCCAGGTGTGCAGGGCTGCTGTGCAGGAAGAGCCATGTGGTTTATAGCACGTGCAGGCCCTCTGTGTCCCCTCTTCCCTCCTCCTCCTCTGATCCCACCTTTTGTGCTGCTCTCTTGCGTTCCTCCATGTGCACAGACACTTGTGTGGCAGTTTCTGGTTTTCTTTGAAGCCTAAAAGTGTGGTTATGGGTTCTCATAGGAGAGATCAGTGTTTAATTTGTCCTAATCTGTGTAGTGTTGAATCCTAGGTACTGAGATCCCTGAGTATGAAAAAGTGCAAACTTGTGATTCAAGAGTTCACTGCCTGCTGTTAAAGTCAGGGGATGCTTTCCATTAATAACAGGGGTTTGTGACTTTCAGATCTTCCCCAAAATTTTAGCAGCACAGACTCAAAGTTTCCATGGTAGGTGCTAAATACTGTTCTGACAGGCACAGTGGAGGGCTCCAGAATAATTGTCTGCAGAGCAAGGTTTAAACAGGGAGCAGTAAATAAGATTTAGGCCATGCATTGAGCAGGGATGAGAAAACAAAATATCGAGTGGCTGTTCATTAAGTAAGCACTGCCTGCTGCTCTGGGGCAGGGAAAATATGATGAAGTAGCACAATTGTAAAGTATATCTTTATGATTTATGTATCTATAGATGCAATGGACAGGTATTCAAGTCACAGGGTGATGTTGGTAGCACTTCCTGACTTCTCATCTTTGCTGTTCCAGCCTCGCTGGTGAGCTCTGTGTGTGTTATATTTATGTGTGTGCTACTTCATCCTCTGGTCAATTGTAATGAAATTAACTGTGTCATCAAGTCTTGCAAAAGCTTTTCAGTTAATACCAGTGTTTCTGAATACCTTTGAAATTAGAGAGAAATAGCCAACTTGCTGGGTTCCCAGTGTAAGGCTTTCATGTGCCAGTTCTAGCAAGAAATGTATGCAAAGCCATTAGAATGAATGGCATGATTGCAAACTGATTATTGCATGAGAGAGGACAGAATTGGTATTTAGCATAATATCGCTTCCCTTTATGTTTTGAAAACCTTAGTTCTAGGGAATACAGTAGAACTTTAATTTAAGCCTAATTGTTGGAATTTAGTGTTGTGCTGAAATGCCAATTCTCATTTCGCAGCAGAACTGAAGCTTTACAAACACCGTGGGATTTCTTGCCAACTTCAGCGGAGAAACTGCTGAAACCTGCACAAAGCAGCTGAGATGTGAAAACCTCTGTTTAGCCTAACATACAGCTCATGCTCAGAGACCAAGTGGGTGTTGCTGCTCGGGGTGATCCAGCAAAGATCAGTGTTTGGGATGCCTGTCGGTAGAGCAGCAAAGCCTACACACCCCACTGGAGGCAGCTGAAGGGACCCAAGCTTCCCTGAAGGAATCATTCCTCAGGTGGACCTGGGATGTGGAGGACACTCAAGGAAATTTTGGGGTTTTCAGATGTGTTTAAAATTATCATAACCACTGTTGTTGAGAGCTGCTGTATAGCAATAATAACAAAACTTTCCATGGGAAAGATGGGGTTCACATCAAGAGCTTGCACTGCCAGAGTTCTATCACTCCTGTGTCATAAATTTAATGCAGCTGACAAAAATGGCCTCAGACTGCACAGGCAGCTGCCTCGTGGGCCTTGGAGCAAAGCACGTGGTGCAAAGTCCAGCTCAGTCTCTGCCGTGTCACTGAACTGCTGCCAGCACGAGGCACTGGCCCACAGCCAGCTCTGGGGCTTTCCTCATCCTCCTAGGGGACTTTGGTTCCTTGCAGTGTAAGGTGTGCTCTGTAAAACCCCATCCTGGAGATGAGGTGTGACCATGAGCCCCTGAGTCCTGCTGGTACAGACAGGGAGCAAAGTGGGAAAGAACAGATGCAGGCTGAAAGCTGAAACTCCTGAGCCTGTGCAGCAGAATTGTGAATGAATCCATGGTCAAAGTGAGGGATGAGGTTTTCTTCTCCAAAAATGCATCCTGTACCTGTTGCAGCAGTCCAGCCCCGCATTAACTCTCCTTAGCACCCACAGCAGCTCATTTTGTGCTGTTCTGCCTCCCTGCTCCCCTCTGGCTCCAGGGCCTGACTGAGACAGCTGGATTTTCTCCATTCCTGCCCCCAACACCATTTCAGACTCTTCCTTTGGGAATCACCTCTTGGTAGCAGGAGCTTGCACTTGTGCCTCTTTGTCTCTCCTTTATTGTACATCCTTTCTTCTCTCCTCTTTTAACTTCTGCATCTCCAGGTGCTGCTTCCTGTTGGGGTTGCAAATCCCTTCCATCTCCAAAATTCACAGCTGGCACGGGCAGATTGTCACGTCCCAGCACAGTCCAGTCCTCACTGCTGCCTCTGTCCTGAGTCCTGGTTTGAAGAGGAGGAGTAGCCCCTGGCTAGAGTGGGTCCTGCACTTCAGGCAGCACCAGACTTTTGGAGCAGGGCTGTTCCTTGCCCTTCCGTGCTCCTGCTGTGCTGTCTGACACGAGAGCTGACTCTGACACCAGAGAGATGCAAAAGCCAGGGCAGAGGGTGGTGAAGATGTGCTGGAAGAGCTGTGTGAGATGTGGGAGAGGCACAAGGGCAGGGGGGCACTGGGCAGGGCAGAGGATCACTGAGGTCAGGAGCAGTGAGGCTGTGGAGTGTCTGTGTGGGCACAGGGTGGTGTGAACTGGACAGGCTCTTTGTCATTCCAAAAACAAACAAAGAGATTTGGGGGAAAAAATAACTGTACAGAGGCTGTTGAGCAGAAGAGAGTATGAATGTCATGCCTTTGGCAGGCAAGAGGAAAGAGAGTAAGATTTGAAGGTGGGAATGAAAATGGTAAAAATTAAGGGGAGTCAGGATAGTGTGTGTTGGAGAAAACAGAGTTAAAGAAACATAGAGAAAGTAGGAAACAGTCCAGAAATTCATAGTTGACATTGTCCCATTTTTTTCAGTGTAAAACTGGAACCTTTTTCAGAGGGAGGGAGGAGAAATAGAGTGGGAAAATGCTGTGGATCATGACACCTCTGATTCTGATTTTAATTATCCTATAGGGGGCAAGTCATCTCTGCAGAGATGGGCCCCTTTCCTCACTCTCTAAAGTGGCTTAACCCTAACCTGTCTGATGGGCCTGGTAATTATAAGTTTTACAGGTTGAAATGTGGTTGGAAACTACCAGCACATTTAGATATGGAAGGATGTGGATATTTTAATAAGCCAATTTCCATTTTCTTTGATCTGAGCCCAAAGTCTCCATGTGGCTTACAGTGGGAATGAAAATCATGGTGAAGATCTTGCTGAAGCTCTGGATATCCAATTTAAAACAAGATCAGTGTGGATATGGGGCCATCATCTTCCTGATTGCAACAAGTGGGATTCAACCTTATAATGTAAGACTGTTCCATCTTACATTTATGGAAATAGGAGTTAAAAATGCAGCCTGGTATAAGGAAGAAAAATAAAACTAACAGAAGTGTTAGGATGAACACAATGATTTGAAAAATCACAGAAGACTTGAAAAATCTGCTATTCAAGAGCCTTTCTTTCTTAGAGAAAAAGTTCCCCTGGCCCTGCAGGGTTTCAGCAATGTTCAAAGATTAGGCAAATTTACTAAAATATTGGTTGGATTATAATATTATGATGTTAGTGACTATCTTGCACTGGTTCTCTTTGGGAAGAGGTTTGGTTCTGCAATAGGGAGCGACTGTGCCAGGAGTTATTGTGCTGTTGTTCAAATGTCACGTTAGCTCTGAGCTAAACACTCAGAGCAGCACAAAACTGACTTTGAAGGCCTCTTATTTTAGTCCTGATGGAAATTCTTTTTTTTTTCTTTTTTTTTCCAGTACACTTAAGGTTTTGTTTTTATAGAATTATAGCCTCTGCTCCTGTGAGTGTTCCCACACAAAGGTCTCCCCTCATGGTTGCATTTAGCTGGGTTTCAGCTGAACAAAGCAGTCAGCTCTTGCTAATTCTGAACCCAAGGGTCTCCTCTTTCTGTGCATGTCTAAATTATATGGGTTATTAAATAGGGGGCAGAAATGCAGCAAATTGTACGAAAGGGTTTTGTTTCACACAGTGAAACAAAACCCTGCTCCAGCCTGACCCACATCCACATCACACACCCAGGCTGCTGCAGGTGAGGAGGAACAAACACACACTGCTCACTGTTTGGTGCCTACTTATTAAAATCACTGTCAGATTTCTTAACAGACTCTCTGGCACAGGAATTCCAAGACAGCTGCGTGCCTGGAGACTGCAGGCTTGATATATGGAGGCCTGTAGTTCACACAGGCTCTACAGATCCTGGAGAATATGTCCCTAATAAACACACAGTAACTCCCCTTTCTCCCCAAAGCACAGCCCTTCCCCTTACTTGGTATTTCAAAAATTACTTGCCTATTTTCTCAGCACAGGAAAAAAACACAAAAGGAACCACCAGTGGCCCTATTTGTATATTCTGCTTCAATGCTTGGTTCAGTTTTTTTTCTGCTGGGTTTTATTCTGAGTGTTTTGGGAGGTCTGATGAGCACTTGGTTTGTTCTGTTGTGGAATTTTCTGCCATCTCCCCATCCTTGGAAAAATACAGAATTCAACAGCAGCAGAGCTTTTGCTGAAACAGGTTTCTTTCTGCCTGTCCCCAAACACGTGTTCTCTTGAGCACACGAGCAGGTGGCATCAGTATTTCCTGCCAGTGTCCCCTCCTGGATTGTGGATTTGTGGATATCCACAGTGCTCATGTTTATTAAAGGTGCTGCAGTGAGGAAAGGGGGGAGCTGCTCTATTCTTGGCTAAGAAAGGAAGCAATGGACATTTATGAATTGCAGCCCAGAACTAGATTGGATGTTAGCAAAGACACCCAGATGACAACGAGGGGAAGGACTGGAAGAGATTGCCTTGGGCTTGGGGAACATCCAGCACCAGTGGTTTTCAGGGGGAATTAGGCAAATCTTTGCCATGGACTGTGTGGGTACTGTTGGTCCTGCCCTGGGCAGGAGAATGGTGTAGCTGACTTATTGAGCCCCCTTCCAGCCCTGCTTGTTAGGATTTCATGCTGCAGAGAAGAAGCTGTGTCCAGAGTTTCCCCAAGTACAGGATCTCTGCCATGTGGGCTTACAGAACTGAAAGGGCAGCAAAGTTTTAGTCTTAAAAATTCTAATGAGAGTGCTCAGAAAATTTCTGTTCTACAGAAATGTCTTACTGTGCTTTATTAATGTATTTAGCTTTCAATGTGTGTGTAAAACTAGTGTGGGTGAGCAAGTAAGGCTATAAGACTAAATTATCCAATAGGTCTGGTGTTTGGCTGCTGTGTTTGAAGCAAAAGAATGCCTTATTCATAAACTCTAGTCCTGGTTCTTGATCACTGATTCTCTCTGCTCTCTCCCCAGACCCAGGAAATTAATGACTCTGTCTTACAGGGCTCTTTTCAGTACGCAGTTCACAGTTATCTAAACTGTTGTTGCCCTGTCCTTCTTCTCCTTTAACTTTTTGACTCTCGTGACTCTGTGTGGGTTTTGTGTCATTCCAGAGGCCACAGGCAGCCCTGCAAGGTCAGCTGAGTGTTTTTCTTGCCCGCAATTCTGTGCGGTGTAGCTTAATGGATGTGATAACAATCTGCAAAAATCTCAAGGCTGTCAACACTGAAGAGGAGCAGGAATGGTTCCAAGGATGTGTGGGAAGAAGTTGACCAAAGGAACATGTATAGTGTGTACTATGATAAGTATCTTCACAGCTGGAGCTCTGAGAATGGAATATGCTTTCAAAAGATTTTTCAGACCACTTTAAATAAATGATGGAAAGTGTTCTGCAGCGTCAGCTCTTGATGGTGCTGCGGCTCTCTCAGCACACTATCAGAGCACATATGCTCATTCTTTCCCCCAGAAAACCAGTTAAAGGGCATGAGAAACCTCCACTGCAGCTGCTACATAGCACAGGGAAAAAAATCCTTGGAGTTTTGTTGCTGATTTGAAAATTCAAAGCTGGCTCGTGATCTTCATGATAGCTGAATGTCTCTACAAAATTCAGCTGTCCTGCTCACCCCATTTGAGGTGTCTGTGGGTCTCAGGCAGCAAATTTTGCTCCGTTCCTTGCAGGATCCATTATTATTTCTACTTCCCAGTATTCCAAACCCAGAAGATTTTAATGAATTCCATGTAGTTTTCTGCTCCTTGCCAGCGCTGTTTGCTAATGCAACGTGAAAATGCTAATGGCAGTAATAAATTTGGTGCTCTTACTATCTTCTGACACAATACCTCACTGGGGTGGGTGATAAGGATGTCTTTCTTCTGTGCATCTTTATAGGATTGTGTTGCCTGTGGAGCCCTGAGAAGCTGGGCAGATATGGAGCACACCAAGGCATGCAAGAAACAGCCCCTTCTGGAGTTCCAGGATTAAAGTCTCTGAGCCCTCATGGATCTGTGAACCAGCAGAAGATCTCTTTGCCCTGCCTTCCTTCCATTTGAAACTTCCACTGCCACAGTTCCCTTGATGTAGGCTCCCTCCTTCAGGCTGTGAGCAGGGCAGGATGTCCCCCTGGGCTATTTCCTATCAGGCTGTCAGCAGAAACACTGATTTTCCTTGTCCTGAAAAGATTTACTCCAGGTGGGCCCATGGAAAATGTTCTTTGTGCATTCCCAGTGGCTTTTTTACTCCACTCCTGTCCAGAACCTGGGTGTAAATGTATCACTGATGTTCCAGCAGAGAATCTGAGACTTTCGGCTTTTCCCTCCTCACTTTAAAACACCGCTATTGGCTTTCTGTCACTTGACTTCAGGCCTGATTAATACTATGTAAAACTGAAGACTTCACAGCTATTCTTCAAAAGGATTTAAAGTCCCCTGATTTCCCATAGTGAAGTAAGCAATTGCATTATTTCAATGTGAAGGAGAGAAAATTGAGATCAATATCCCCTCGTAAATACAACGCTGCAATTCGTAACAACAACGATGATTTAATTTTTTGAAGGCTGGGGGACCAAATATGTGGCAGTTCCTGTGTTCTTCCACAGCCATATATTTCTGTGTTAAGCTTCTCCTGGTGGTTGACTTACAGGGCTCAAGGAATGTGTCTTCAGGATATGTTCTGAAGAAAACAAATAACTTTGTCTAACAAAATTTGGGGAAAACACTGGCAATTCCCACAAGATTTGCCTTTTCCATGCTCAGTGGCGGTTCAGGATTCAATTCACCCCCAGACTACAAAGAGTGAAGGGGATTAGACACTCAATCAGGCTGCAAATTCCTAATCCACGTCTTGACTGGCCTACAGGTGAGGGTTTAAATGGCTGAAAGGTAAAGGTGAGTGAGGAGTGCTTTGAAGGAAGATTTTTTTCTTGCAGAGAACTGTGAGTTTCTCATGGTGTGATGTTCTGCCATGATGCCTCACCTCAGAGGCAGGAGCAGCCTTCAGGCAGCAGGGCAGAAAAATGGCTGAAGAATTGGTTCTTCTTTAGAAATGAAAAAGTTGGGGTGCTTTTGGTTAAATCATGTGAGAAGAACTGAAACACAGCAGAAGTGCTCCTGCAGCTGAAGAACAAGACTTTTATGTGTGAGGACATTGCTCCAAAGAGAATCTTCAAGTCTGAGCTCTAAGTCCTAGGAGGGAGGCTGACTATTCCCATTGATAGGGAGTGACAAGCTCTCCTAGGGACTTGTGGGGAGTGTAAGATGCAGAGTAAATGCATTCTGAGTAGGGAAGAGGCAGAGTAGGTGCACTGATTGTCTCCTCAGATGAAAGGTATGGATTGCCATGCATTAAACCCTGGTAACTCTCTGGTTTGCTGTTATTCCTGTTGACCTCAGAAGGGATTGCATAAATACATGGATGCAGCTTCCCAAGGCACAGTGGATCCCCAGATCGCTCTCTGGGTGACAAATACATGTTCCTGTCATCCAGAAGGACTGTGGTTTCCAGGGTTCCTTGTGGTGCTGAGAAATCACTGAAAACTTTTTTTCATTTGACTCAAATCAGTTTGTTTTGTGCTTCCAGAGCCAGATGGGGAGGGCAATAAACCCTTTTGGGGGTGGAGGGATTGAGCTGCTGAAGTGTTGGGTAGGAGTTGGAATTAATTTCAGATGAAGAGATGTTTGCATGCTAAAGTCTGTGCTAACTCTAACTATTGGACTAGATTTGCTCCGAGAAAAGCTGTGCTAAGGGAGTGAAAAAAAGGTTACACGGCTCTCGCAGGGAGCCTGGGGAACGGGAACAGCGGGATTTATGTATCTGCCCTGTGGCTGAGATTAGATAGCCAGCAACTGCAGCCTGGGGGGAAATGTGCCATCATTTGCATGCAGCAAGGTAATTACAAGTTCCTCCATTAAATCTTCCCCTCTGCATGTGGATCTATGGCTTCGTTAGGACAAGTCCAATTACCTTGCTGCTCTCTACATGGAAATGTACTCGGAGTTCACTCGATGCGAAATGAGGCTGCCAGTGCTTGGTGGGGTTGGTTTGATGTGGATGTACTGCACCGGCTGGAGGACTGGGATGTGTTTCCATTTGCTTCCATGTATAATTCAGGACGTTGGTAAAGAGCTGAATATCCTGGATATCTGAAGGATACTTTGGGGCCATCCTGGGAGTTCCATTGATTGGTCATCAGGGGAACGGTGCACAAAGTTTCACTCCAGCAAGCAAAGCCATTTCACGCTCCCAGCCAGTAGAATATTCAGGCTGTTTCTGTAGCAGAGCAGGAGCAACAGATGCAGGTAATGGGACCGAGGATTTTTTATTGGAGTCTTAGGCCTTTAATACAGCTTTGAATATTAATAGTGAGGTGTCATCAGTTCTGCACAGGGGTTGTTCTCTCTCCAGCCTGAAAGCTGCACTTCTTTCCTGTCTGTTGCTCCCTCTCTGACCTGCTTCTCCTTCCAGTCAAGGAAGCTTTCAAACTAAACTGTTTTTGCTTATTCTTTCACAAGATCTTTGTTTAGACAAGGTAAAAACAAGCTTAATTTTCTGCCTAAGAAGTCTTTTAGAGTTCAGTTTTGCCCACACTGTCTCTTCAGTGGGTCTGGAGCATGTCCTTGTAGCCCATGCTCCCCTGAGAAGTCACTAATTCATTTTTCATGTGCCTCGAGTTATGTAATCCTCAGAGGGAAAAGGAGTCTCTTGTCACCTTGCTGTCCAGTGAGGGCTGCAGTGAAGTGGCTGACCACATTTCAGTCACTCATTTCAGCCTCTTCTCAACTCCCATATCTGAGAGATGAAGACTTTGCATTAAACTGCAGGATTTTGCTTTCTCTCTATTTCTTCTTCAGTCTCTCCTTGCTGATAAATAATAGATACAGGAGAATGAATAAAGCACTAAACTTGTGCCGTGGGACTGAAGTTTCCATCTAATTGGTGGTCCAGCCCAGTGTGAAATCTATTTGGTGGTTTCAGCTTGGTACTTCTGGAACAGTATTCCTCCTGTGAAGATATTAACTGTAAAAAAAATTTAGCATGGCAAAGCAATCCCAGTGTCTGCTTGAGAAAGGCCAAAATGAAGTTAATGTAGAAGCAGGATTACCTCCACTCCTACAGAAAGGGTTTCCAGGGCAGCCAGTCCTGTGCCTGCTCACACTCCTGGAGGTTTCTGTTTGATAGACAATGTCTGGTTTGNGCTGCCCCCGCTGGGGCTCAGCCCAGGGCAGGGGGGTTTGGGGTCCCAGCGCACACGGCCGGGGCAGGGCCAGCTCTGCCCCACAGCTCCCCCAGGGCCTCTCCCGGGGCTGCTCCCTCTGCTCAGCCCCAGCCTGAACTGATCCCGGGGGATGCCCTGACCCAGGTGAACTTTGCTTTGTGATGCTGCATTTATTTTTATATATATATTCATAAGTACAGTTATGTATGCATATATATATATGCATAAATATATATGCCTGTATATGTGTGTGCATATACATATACATATGCATATATATATATATAAAAAAAGTAAAATACTGCTCCCACAATTGCCTTATATGGGGGAAAACACCACCTGGCTGTGACTCGGAAAGTAAATGTCTAATGTCACTTACATCACTGCAAGAGCTGCCTTTTAATAAGAAAAAAGAAATCTAAACTTGATATTAATGTGCTGTTTGCAAATCTTCGTAGGCAGAAAGTCCACTGGGTTTGATTTTTTAGCCTAATATATAATTTGTGTCTTGAAAATGGAATAGAATTAGGAAGGAGTAGCTCAGAGTTGGATGTTTCAGCCCATATTCTGTGCCTTTTGGATTCCTATGGAAGGCACAGCTCTGTACAATCACTTTTCTCCCTTCAAATGAGTAATGATAATTTTATGAGAATTGTTTTTGCATGCCAGAGTGACCTCAGAGTCCTGGCTGAGCTTCACTGCCAGAAAAATGCTGAAAGAGGGAACGTTTGAGCACCTGTACATAAGTGCAGACTCAGTTCAGTGCTTTCTCATGTATTGAAAAGTGAAGGTGTCAGAACTTTCTGAACAAAATAATTGGTGCTGTGCTCTGAAATCACCCCTGGGTTTTGTAGTTTGGGATTGGTCATTGGGATATTGACTACCAAGATGTTCATGGAAGGGCTGATCCCTAAAATTAGCCCCTTGTGTCTAAAAATTCTTTTAGTTTTGCTTCTCCTCTTTGGAATGCTGGGACAGGATTATTGTCCCAGTTTTGAGACAAAAGAAGCTGCATCACTGCAAGTATTGAAGGCCATGGTGGATGAGCTTTAAGGTGCCTTCCAACCCAAACTATTCTGGGATTCTGTGATAACCCCAAGAGCAGTTGGTGGAATCTGGCAGTCAAAAAACTCTTTTTGCACCGGGAGTATTAGGAGTGCTTTGAGTCCCTTCCTCCAGGCTTCCACTGACCAAGCTTGGGACAGGAAATTCCTGAGTTTCATCCACGTGTTCAGGCACCTGAAGGCGTTTGCATGAAGCCAGCTAAAATTAGTGGCAGGTGAAATAGAAAATTTTTCAATCGTGCTCTTGTGTGTAGATAACAAACTGCACAAGAAGTTACAGAATATATCAGACTGAGGAATTAATGGTTACCCTTCAGCCTTTGCCATGTCTTTACAGACACTAATGGCAAAAGTGAATCTCCCACCATTCCCTGTAAAATTCTGTTATGCTGCAGAATAAATTAAAGAAACCCAACCAAACGTGCCAAGCTCAATGGAAACTTTCTGTTGGCTTCAGAGAGGGTTGAAGCAGCTGCTAAATGAAATCTCGCCATGAACCCACAATGTTTATTGTTTCTTCTTGTGGGGAGAAGATGGGAAAGGCAAGATGAGAACAAAAGTTGTGTATTGCTGCTCGTGGAGGAGCCCAGCCAAGTGAGGAGCTTGTAGGAGAAAAGAAGCAGCAGCAGGGCCTGATGGAAGAGCTTCAAAGCAAGAGCGAGCACCAGTGAGGGTTGGCATCTTCCAGCAATGTCTCGAGACAGAAAATTCCTGCAAGAGGTAGTGCTGGCAGGGAGAGGGCAGGTCCTGCAGAGCCTGATGGAGCAGGGCAGGTCAGAGCACTGGCTCTGCCCAAGCAGAACTCCTCTGGGGTTTCGAAGGCAATCTGCTCTAAAAGCTGATGCTATGGCTGGGAGGCCCTGTTTATCCCGGAGAAATCCCTTCCATAACAAAGTGTAGCATTAACAAATAGCAACTAAAATTTCTGTTCAAAATGTTGGCTGTGGCAAATAAAAATTTGTCTTCTTGGGTAGCTTGTGTTCCTTATGTCCAGGACACATTTCTGCAGGCTCCTGCTCATCACTGGCTCCTCTCTTGAAGGAGATAAATAATATTGACCTTTGGAAATGTGTGGCTCAATAGTTTATCTTGGCTTCAGAACTTGCCAAAGCTCATGACTATGTCTGGGAGGATTGTTTCAGATACATCCATGTCAATAAGAACTTATGTGAGCTAAAATAACCAATTTAAAGAGTGCAGGACTCAGTCATCTTGTTGACAAGCTGCCTTCACGCTAGATATGTTTTCTATTATTGATGACATTTCCAGCAGATCCCAGAACAATGCTAGGTGAGTTTTAAAATTAATATCCCTTTCCATGGTTCATTAGTTTGACTAGGTCTGGATAATAAATGGAGCTACAAAACCCAAAAAAGCAAACAAATCCCTGCATTTCCTCCCAGATCCAATCCCAAAATTGAAAGTGGGTTGTTTTTTTTTTTTTTGTAGATAATTTGAACTTTGACTTGGAATCTTTATGGAAGTTCTAAAAACAGCATGCTCATTTTTCTTTTCATAAGCCTACTGAGTCCCAATCAGAGTGATAATTAAAATGTTGAAATGCAATGAAATAATGTCTGTGAAGTGTTTCTAAGCAGAAGCAGAGCTCTCTTGCAAGATTTCAGCTCAGTTCTGCAGACCCAGAGGGTTTAGCTGTTTCTGATAAGCCTGGATAAGCTCCTGGACTTCTGAATGCCTGAACTGCAACTCTGAGCTTGGTGAAGTTCACTTATAACCAGTGAATTTCGCCTTTAATTTAATATTGTTTTATCAGCTGTCTTTGAATAACTTTCCTTCCTCCCCTCCCCTTCAGCCCCCCTCAAAATCCTACCTGACATTTTAAACCCAAATCCCACTTAAATGTTAGCAACGTCAGTACAGTAATTATAGGTCAATATATTTTTAATTGCAGTCTACAGGCCCTGGTAGAAATCGACAACTGTGTAGAGTAGCAAAGGTATTTAAATCACTCACAAATAAAATATCTTTAGAATTTTGGACCAAATAGCTTTAACCTGTAAATATTTAGTTGCTAAATAAGTAGTTCATTTGGAATGAATATAGGTTTTACACATATGCTTGTACTCTTACAACATTACAGTAATTTCTCTTACTGTATGAAATACAATTTTTTAATTAGAGCAAGACCTCCAAATATCAGGAACATTATTGGTTATTTTATAACCTTGACTTTCTAGCAAGATGCCTGAATAGTTCCACTGATTTCCCAAACATAACATCTGCATGTTCTCATTGTAATTTGGGATAATTCTTTATAATGGTGAAATTACATTTTTTAAGAGAGTGATATATGCTTGCTAGTCTGTATTGAACAATGCTTGTCACTTTGGATTTCAAAATGTTTAAAGGTAATTATATGTATCTTGAGCTGTAGTGAAAAACCACACAATTACAAGTTTGCTCCAGAGCCACACAACATTTACGTTTTCTTTTGAAACTCTTCACGCTCCAAGATTTGTAATTGTCCAGCACCTCATGTGTTTTGCTTGCCTTTGTTACCTGAGTAATCCTTAGTGCTACATGAGCTTGGAAAAACATTCCCAGGTCTGTAGCCAGAGCAAATCCAGACTCCTGGAGTTCAGGGCAGTGCCCCTCCTGTCAGTGGTTTTAGAACATCTGATTCCGTACTAGCACTGACATTTAATTATTAATATTTGATTCCGTAATTGCTTGATATTTAACCTTCTCATACCACTGGGGAGGGGTTGAAAAAGTATAATTTTCTGTGGGACAAAACTGGGAGATTCCAATCAGTTTGATGTTAAGTTGCTGCACTTTTAGATGTGAAATAATGTGGTTTAATTATTCTGTCATTTAAAGTGTCCTTTCACTTCGGTCCAATGTCATTTCCATTCCCTCTTGAATTCCTGGGGTACTTTTAATGTTCTGCTCCACACTCTTAAGGAAAGTCATATCAGGAAATAAGAACCTGTGCGTTTCTAACCAGCAAGGTGCACGTGTAATTTGCATTTTTAATTCAATTTAAATAGGAGCATGAAGGTTTTGTAAGCAAACATAAAAACCTGGCCAGAGCAGATGCTGAAGAAAATGTGAAAGCTTATATAACATTTCAAATTCAAGATTTGGAGTAGAGAAACGTGCCTGGTCTAACCAGGACTGGAGGGGTGAGGTGGTGCCAAGAGCTCCTGTGCCCTGCAGTGGGCACAGCAATGGAGCCCAGCCCCATGCCCATGGTATTCCACCTCCCTAAAAGAATATAAATTGGTCACTGTGTTCTTGTGCTCGTGGAGGAATTTTACAGGACTTGATAACTGAGGGCAGTTCTGATAAATGCTGCAAGACAAAGATTTATGCTCTGAAATGTGGCAAAGGGAAATTTCTGCTCTGATTTTCATCTTCAGTTTGAAAGTAGAGGGGAATGTGCTCTGAGCACAGACAGCTTGGAGAGCTGTATCTTTCCCCCTCAAGCTGTGCATTTAAAGGTCCTTAGGAGATTACATAAAATATGTTGACAGTTTGTGAAACACAGCAATGCTGCAGATTCATCTGCCATGTAGACAAATCTTTATTTCTAACAATTATAAAGTAATTATAGTCAGGCAAGCTTAAAAAGCTGTGGAGTTCTCACTTATTGTGCCTGTTCAGCTGAAATTATTAATTGGAAACTGAAGTTTCTAGAACTCCCACCTCGGAGGACTTGAAGCAGCCCTTCAGACTCCTTGGTGAGCCATGTTGGTCTAAATTCAGAGTGAAAATATGTTGCAACTATAATGTTATTGATTCTTTATTGCAGGTATTAATCTTTTCCTTTAGCAGTAAATAGCAAACATAGGGGCAGGGAGAATAGGATGTGCTTCCCAATGGAAAATTGAGTAATTAAATTTTGAACTGTAACTGCTGGATGTGTATACTTCACATGAGTACCCTGCTTTTATCACGACTTTTTTTTTTTTCCAGCAAAATCCAAGCTGTGTTTTAGGTAGGAAAGAGTGAACTCCCTTAGTGTGGTTGCAGATTTTTACTCAATCTATGGTTTGGGGAGGCTAACTCATACTGATATTCAGTTTCCACTAGGAAAAGAATTGGTAAAAAGCAGGATGGAGGCAGGAAACAGAAGACTTTTTCCTGTGTATGGGTGTAAAACCAGAAGAGAAGTGAAAAACAAATATAGGGCAGTAGGATTTTCAGAGAACTGCAGCCTTGGGTTAGATTTTATTCACATTTAGTCTGAAAAAAATGTTTGTCCTCATTTTCAGAATTGTTCAGCACTTTCCAAATTCAGTCTGAGTGATCTGAGCTCTGTGCTTCTGGAAATCAAGGCACTTATTTTACCTTAAATATGGACAAGAGACCAATTATAGCTCTTTTATTTTAGTCTGGGCCTAAGTGCACTCTATACCATCATAGCATATTCAGTGAATCTCTAGCTCATGGAATATATTTTCCTATCCCTTAAGACATTTGTAAAACCAATATAAAACCCTCAGCCTGGTGAAATGGTTTGAATTACCCAGAGGCAGAGCTTGCTGAGGCAGTCGGGTTTTGTGAGCCCGAAATGTCCTTTGGAAGGTGAGCACAGTGTCCAGGCACTGCCATTGTCCTCCCCCTCGGGGAGGGATCAGTGGGTGACAAATGGCCTGGTCAGCAGAGGGGTGGAACAGTTTGCATCCTGAATTTTAGTGGGGTTGAGGGTGTCTGTCATTTCCTGGACTGGGCACAAACTGGGCAGGTCTGGTGTAACTGGGGCTGTGAATTGGCTCTGCGTGTTCAGCGGGTACCAAATGTGAGATAAAACAAGTTTGGGGCAAGAGAGGTGCTGGCACATTTTGAAGAACTGCACCTGGGGAGATTTTCTTTGCTCTAATTGACAGATTAAGGACATCTTTACCTTTCTGATAGTGCTGGAACCAAGGCTTCCCACTGGGGATGTGACACAAATGGCAATGACTGACAGCTGGATTTACCTGCCCATTTGGGTGAGGCCTCATTGCCAAGGCCTGTTCCAGAGCAATCCTTGTGTCACTGATGCTCCTTGTGCCTGGGAAACAGCTGGTGTCTTTTTGGAAATGTCCAATTTATTCACTTTTTAAAATTTTATTCTGTTTTCTGTTAGAAATGTGGGTGTTCAGGATTGATTTTTGCTGAAAGCTTGGGTCAGGCTCTTCTGGGGCCAGTTTTAGTTTCTGCTCTCTGCTGTTTCATTTCCATGGCCTGAGGTCTGCCTCTCTATCAGCTGGGCAAGACAGAAGCCCATGGCACATCTGGCTAAAGAATCTGAGGGAGATTGTTTACAAATCCCTGGAGGGCCAGGAGCCAGGGAATGGCTTCCCGGTGCCAGAGGGCAGGGCTGGATGGGATCTTGGGAAGGAATTGTTCCCTGGGAGGGTGGGGAGGCCCTGGCACAGGGTGCCCAGAGAAGCTGTGGCTGCCCCTGGATCCCTGGCAGTGTCCAAGGCCAGGTTGGCCACTGGGGCTTGGAGCAGCCTGGGACAGTGGAAGGTGTCCCTGCCATGGCAGGGGTGGCACTGGATGGGCTTTAAGATCCCTTCCATCCCAAACCACTCTGGGATTCTGTGATTATGAGTCAGTGAAATCTGGAAGTACCACTGTAGAAATACCCTGGAATAATTTTTTATTCTTCATCTTCCTGTATCCCAACAAATCTGCAGCTTGCAGATAGGAATAAAAAGTAGTGATCTTCAGCAGGTTATATTTCAATACTTATTCGTGGTTCCAGTGTGAATAATTGTATTTATTTGATGAATACAGTGTGACATGGAAGTTTCCTGCTGATAATTTTGTTCTGAGATCAGAATAGACATGTGAGAGAGAAAGGGATACAATATGCAAATCATCTCTTTAGTGATTAAGACAAACCAAAGGTTGTCCAGAGGATGGCCATAGGGCAAGTAAAAATGTGAGTTTATGACAAAACTCTGAACCATGCCAACACAACACTCATCTGTATCTTTCTGGTATGAAATTTGGGGAGTTTCTGCTTTCAGAAACATGCCAACATGTTACACCCATTCCTGTGGTTTCTCTCTGAAGGAAATAAAGGCATGTTAAGGTATTTAGAAAACCAGAATTCTCTGCAGAAGAAATTTCTGCATTCCTCTCCAGCTCACTTTTAATCCCTAAGTCAAGAACTCTTTAACACAATGCCCTGCCTGCATGCAATACAAATGAGGGAAGGCTGTGTTTTAAGCTTTTTGTACAGACAAAGCATAATAGCACTGACTGTGGTGGTAGAACACATCATTTATTTTGCATGTTATGCAGCATGTTAATGTTCACTGGAGCTGGGATTGACTCCTACAGTTTGAGCAAATTCACAACTCTCTGGATCAGAGTCAGTGATTGTTCAGCCCACACCTTAGGGAAATTGCTCATGTTCATTGTGTGGGCAAAATACGAGGGGTGTTCCTGGACTGGGTTTTCTTCTCACCTGCCCCAAACAGTTCTGTGAATGAGGATTTCTGGCTCCCATGGGACAGTGAAAGAGAGTAGGGTTAGCTGGGATCTTGGGAAGGAATTGTTCCCTGGGAGGGTGGGCAGGCCCTGGCACAGGGTGCCCAGAGAAGCTGTGGCTGCCCCTGGATCCCTGGCAGTGCCCAAGGCCAGGTTGGCCACTGGGGCTTGGAGCAGCCTGGGACAGTGGAAGGTGTCCCTGCCCGTGGCAGGGGTGGAATGAGAAGATCTCTGAGGTCCCTCACAGCCCAAACCATTCTCTGATTCTATGGTTTTCAATAAACCCATATGTTTGCAGACATTATTTTGAAGCTTGACATAAATCCAAGTATAATATGAGTGAATTTAGCAGCAGAAACTTTGCTGATTTATTTATTGTTTTCTTTCCGGTTTGGCACCTTTTGTTCCTCTGCATGCTTTCTGTTTTTAGGCTGATGTTCTGTACCACACGTCAATATGTAGGAGTTCTTTTAAAACCTCCTCGTCATGGGAGGCTGGGTTATTAATGTGGAGATGGGGAGCTGAATGCAGGGAACTGGTGCCAGGAGTGAGGGCAGGGCGTGGCTGTCCTGCACTGCATCCGTGCAGGGTGGCAACTCACACCTGGGTTTTCCTCCCGTGCCAGGGAATGTTCTCAAAGCTGACTTGACGTGTGATGGATGGGCAGAACGGAGGTTCCACCCTCGGCTGTACCAGCCTGCAGAGCTATAAATCAAACTCTGAGCCTAAAAAAAGCCCAAGAGTTTTAGATTTACTCTATAGCGTCCAAAATATAGTTTGATTACTTGAAAACAGCAATGTAGAAATGGTGAGCAGCTTTCAGAATTAGCCAAGGTACATCTGAGATATTTTAAAAATATATCAGCCATAGGTGAAACTGTCTAATATCTACAACACTGTATTTTATCATTGAAGCAAATGGGCTTGAAGTCAAATTAGTCACTTATTTTGTTGTCATCTCTGCTCATTTGTGGGAAAAACCCCATAGAAATGAAGAAAAATTGTGCTAAAAGGTAATGTTCATTTAAGTAAATGTGTGCTAGTGTATACTTTAGGCTATGCAAATAAGAACTTTGCTGTATTTGTGCAGAAACATAATCAAGATATTTCCTTCAAATTAATTTAGCTTCCTTTAACAGAATATAAGGTGTGAGCTGTTAGAGGTCTCATGTTTCTGCTCCTGGTGGCACCAGCCCTTGTTTACCACTTGTGGCTTTGCAAGGCTTTGTTTGGCCTGAAATTCACTGACCCTTTGAGAAAACATTGGGTTCTCATTTTTCCAGCATGGGATGAGCTTAGTGTAATTGTACTAAACTTTATCTTCAGCTTCAAAATGAGCTGTCATTGCTGTGGTGTAGGATAACAAGGAGCAGGATCAGGAAATGACTCTGGTTTGAGAGAGGCTTTTTCCGAGTGCCTTCAGGAGTGCATGAAGCAACACGAGTTACATCTGCCTCGTGTGTTTTCTGTCCCTGAGGGAGGGGGGTGTGCAGTGGAGCATTTTGCTTTGGTGGGGGTTGCTTTCTATCCAAACCATCTCTGTTTCTGTGGGGAGGAGGTGCCTGGCGTTTGGAGCACCGGGGCTGGAGTTGCTGCTGCCTCTGCAGGCCCGGCGGAGTCACTGCAGGGAACACCGCGGTGCCGACCCGGCGACACCCCTTGGGGAGAGTCCTAACAGGGCAATTCTTGTTCACCTTCTGAAAACTCATCTATTCGAAGCACTTTGTGGCGACTTCTCTTGGGTTTGATTTGGGGG
This sequence comes from Aleadryas rufinucha, assembly GCA_013397815.1. NCBI lineage: Eukaryota > Metazoa > Chordata > Aves > Passeriformes > Aleadryas > Aleadryas rufinucha. Next base: position 190,674 of record VZTH01014647.1, on the reverse strand, counting down.
TTGGTTTTTTTCTTGGTTTTGTCAGCAATTCCTACATCTACGTGGAAAAACTCTGTACCCAGAGGGGTCACTGAGCTGTATCCCAGCTGAGTCCCAAGGTGATGATCTGGGGGAAGGGAAGGGAAGGGAAGGGAAGGGAAGGGGAGGGAAGGGAAGGGAAGGGAAGG
>VZTH01014647.1:112624-190277 GCA_013397815.1 Aleadryas rufinucha | reverse complement strand
AAAGGAAAGGAAAGGAAAGGAAAGGAAAGGAAAGGAAAGGAAAGGAAAGGAAAGGAGGAAGGAAGGATTTTTAGGAAATGTCAACAGCAGGTCCCCTCTCAAGGACTTGCAATACAAACAGAACTTTACAAGCAAAAAAATATTTTTTCTTGTCTTGGTGAAGGGCACGAGAAATAAACTGTAAGAGTAAAGGNAAAGGAAAGGAAAGGAAAGGAAAGGAAAGGAAAGGAAAGGAAAGGAAAGGAAAGGAAAGGAAAGGAAAGGAAAGGAGGAAGGAAGGAAGGAAGGATTTTTAGGAAATGTCAACAGCAGCTCCCCTCTCAAGGACTTGAATACAAACAGAACTTTACAAGCAAAAAAATATTTTTTTCTTGTCTTGGTGAAGGGCACGAGAAATAAACTGTAAGAGTAAAGGCTGATGAGAACAAGTATGGGTTGCTGTTATTGCCACACCTTGTTGATTTAGGTGGTGCCCAAAAAGACCAGTTAGAATTAGACCCCTCCTGGTTTAGACCCTATAAAAACCAGGCTGAATTTCCCAGCTTTTTCTCAGCTGTGCATCCTTTGTGAGTGCATTGCAGCAGAGAGGCTGCATTCCAAGCACAGACAAAGCAGGAAATGTGTTTGTGATTCTGCTTTGGAATCTGTGTAGCTGCGTCTGTTTCTGCTGCTGGGTTCACCTCTGCACAGCACAGAGGCACAGCCAGAGCTGCTCTGGCATTTCTCTGTGTTGGGCATTATCTGCTCAACAGCAACAGTAATTAGACTAAATTTAGAATGTACAGAGTGGTGAATTTAAGTTTTCAAAACAAACCCGTGCCAGAGTTATGTACACAAGAATGCTTTAAATTGAGTATTGAAAGAAAAAAGAAATGGACTAAATCACTTCTAATTTTCTGGTGGGAAAAGACTGTAAAATATGCTAAAGAATACAAATAGGCAGAAAAATCTCATTGTAAGCTGGGATTCAGACTTGATCTCATTTCTTGTCCAGCTGTAAGACAGGGAAGAACAGAATTTTTATCAGATTTGATACAGTCTTGACTGTGTCACTGTAATGCTCCTGCTGTAATAATGAGACCGTTTCCTCTAGTCATCCAGCAGATGCAGAAAGGTTGTGCATTCTTCTAAAAAGAGTCTGAAATATTTATCTGGAAAGTGAAGGGAGAAGCCCAGTCTCATCCAAAGACAAGTCTCAGATGGGACACCACCTTTTCTGGTTGTTTGTAGGGTTTATTGCACTCATTTTTTAAAATTATCATTATATTTTTTAATTTGATTTTCCCTAAGGGCTCACAATAGATAAAAATGTAGATCAGGCAATTTTGTCTCAGTATCATCTTTGTTCTGTTCATAATTTTGCCACTTTTTCATGCAGTGAATTCAAGCAGCCACTTGAATGGAACAGAAAGTCTGGTTTGCTCCAATGCTGTTTAATACTGGAAAAGTTAAGAAGAATAAGGAAAACTCACACTTTTTATTAAAGATGCTTCAAATTATAACTGAATTGGTGTGAAAGGCTCGTCTTCTTGGAGAACCTGTGACTACAGAACTCCTCAGGGGCAGTGTCTCCACACATGGAGGTCTGTGTGCGTTTTTCTAACCTTCCAGAATAACCTCGATAAATCATGTCGTTAAGAAACTGTCTCAAACGAATAAAAATAGCTTGCATTCTTAAATCACTGTTAGTTTGGAAATCAGAAGAAGTAATGGTCTCGTGTTTCCTGCAGCAGGCAGAGCTGCAAAGCAAACACTGAACAAATGAGGCTCGTGGCTTCTGTTGGCAAAGCCATGCCAGAGGGTTGGAGCCAGGGAGTGGCAGATCCATCATCCCTGAAAGGCAATTCCTCGCTGCTCTTTATGGTGGCAGATATTAAATATTCTTTATTTTGCCAGTTATACCTTTTGGAAGTCATAGATTGCTTTATCCTAAGTAATTAGGGTAGTTTCAGGTAATAGGGATCTGAATTATGGATCCTTTTATTCTGCTTTTATTTTTGGAGGCAGAGGGGAATCATAATTTTATTTTACTTTTTTAGAGAATTAAGGCTTACCTTGCTAGGGGAGCTGGGGCTGGGAGAAAAACATGCACTATGTCAAAATTTGCAATAACATAATGAGCTCTCATTAACACTGCATTCCACCCAAAAGTTTCCTACTCTTCCTAATAGCTTTTCATAGCAGCAGTTTCCCCCAGTACCATTAGGGACTATGTATAGTACCTAGCTTTAAAATGACAGATCCATTCAAAGACATGATCCTGAGAGTTTTTCTTACCCATTAGCTAAAATAAATACATGTTTCCTTCTCATTTCCATGGCCAGCAAAGTAAAGACCCACAATTGCATCTTGCTAAAATGCGAAGTTTTTCAGCTTTTTTGGAGGAGAAACTTTTTCTAATACACAGATTCCTCAGAATGTGTGTGGTATTTAAAGAGAAAATGTTAACTGAATCCTTGCAAGAGCTTTCAACAGGATTTCTATGAGAAAAAAAGCCAAACCCCCAATAATTCGAAAGGGCATTTAAATAAAGATGGGGGTTATCAATGGTTTTTTTTTCAGTAGAGTAATTTTAGTTATTTTCTCCCAACCCATCACCAAAACCCCACCAAAGCAGAGGAGTTAAAATTGTATTAATCCCCATGAAGACACAGGGACTGGCTGCACATTTGGATGGCTGTGGTCTGTTTATTCAGGTCTTAGGAACCACAGAAAATCAAGTTTGCAATGGGGCAGGCAGTGTGTGTGGGTGGAGAGTGGATGGGAGTGAAAGGCAAAGTGGGAGAGCGCTGGTTGCATTATAAATGTTTCAGCAGGAGGTATTTGGAATGGCTCCCTCACTTCCATGTTGTGAAATCAGGAGGGAGTTCTGCTGCATCCCAAATGAGTGCTAATGAAACCTTTATTCCCAGCACCATCGTGGATCCTGCATATGCTACATGTGAGGTGGGAAAAACTCGAATTAAAATTGAGGGAGAGGGGGAATATGTGAGAGAGAGGCAGAAAGGTTTTATCAGCATGGGGTTGGGAGGGGGTGCCTTACTCACAAAAGCAAAGCTGAATTTATTAGTTCCCATTTTTTTCTCTCCCTCTGAGCCCTCAGTCTTGGCACTCACTGGAGAACAGGGGCTTATGGGCACAGGCTGCAAAAATAGTCTCAATAATCTATTTTAAAACTCCTTTTCGTCTTTCAATAAATACTTTTTTTGACAGAATATATGAGATGGTTCAGGGTACAAAAGTCTTACCAGTGCTTGTTTGGAATTTTCTGCATTTCTCACTCCTAGTTTTACATCTTTTGAGTGCTTTTGAACTCTCATATCTGATCCTTGGCCTCTAATCAAGCCAATGGCAACAGAAACCTCTACTAAGAAGGAACATTTCTTTCCCCACCTTCCCTCCTATTCTCCAGCACTACACAGATTTCCCCTCTCCCTGGATGTTTCATTTGCTCATCCCTCCAAAGCCTCAGCACCCAGGCACTGTGCAGTTCTGGGATGGTGAGTTTGGTGTTGTATTTCTGGGTGATCCAAAGCTGGGGGGCTCTCCCAGGTTCATGGAATTCTCCTGGAGCTATGGGAGCTCATTTGGTAAAAAAATGAAGATTTCTGCCTTCCCAGCCTTTCTTTCCAAGGTCAGCACAATTTCAAGTCATGCTGCCTTTACAAATCAATAAGCATTTAAAATACCTTAAAAAACCAGGCTAAAATCTATAGTAATGAATCATTAGCCTGGTTTAATGATAGAGCCACGTGCACTGTGAGGTACCTGTCTGTCTCACCTCTGGTTTGGGAGATATCATTGCTCCCCTCTCCCTCTGTCCCTGTCATTTTGTTTGACCTGCCTGTGACTGTAGGACCAGAACAAACAGCAGCAGTGGGATCTTTTAATGTGTGGCTGAATTCTGATTTTCCAACTAGAAATAGGCAGAAACAGTCTTTAATAAAGGTGACCTTATTTACACTTTGAGATAAGTGGTGCCAGAGGGAGGGAGAAGACACCAAAGCATGAAGACTTTGTGATATTAGTGACAGGAAAAATAGTGCAAGTGTTTTATTCCTCATTAAGGTCATCTGGTCATTATGTTCTTGCATCTATCGAATTCGAGCCTTGGAAGAAGAAAATCTTTCAGATTCTACAAGGACAGGTCAGGTGGCATGGAGGAAGATTTTTCCTCCCATGCCTTCTCCTCTTCCTGACCTGATGCTTTCTCTCAGCAGGAGAAATTCCTCACCTCGCTTTCTCCTGTGTGCCCAAAATGAGGGCTCTAATTACACACCCTGCCCCCCCAACAATATTTTATCTACAAAGAGAAAAGAAAAAAACCAGGTAGGAGGTCCAGTAGACTTGTTGCTACACCCAAAAAAGTTTCACCTTTTTTTTTTATTGCGGTTGTTCTACTTGAATATATTTTCTCTGATATGTGGATAACAGGGAGAAAAAAAAATCAAATCATGGAGAAAGAAATGGAAACTATTCTTGCCATAAATCTTCCCTTTTTCTCTATTTACTGGAACAGAAAATTGGCTAGGAGTTGAGATGCAGTGTGTATGCGTGTGTGTGTGTGCCTCTGAACCTCCCTTAGCAATGGAAGAAGTGACATTTTCCTAATTTCAGTTTATATAAAAAAGGCTTTGCATGACTTTGATTTTCATAACATGAAGGTCAAACAATTCAGAATAGAAACAATAATATTCTTCAGAAATTGACCCATGAAAATGTATTTAAGTTGGGTCTGGAAAACTGCCCTTCAAAGCTCCTTCCCAAGTAAACTTGCAATGACATTTCAAAAGCAGAACATGGACGCCGGTAACTGTGGGGAATTTTGGGACTGTTTCTGTTAATTGTGTAACCACACACAAAATACCTTTCACACAAATCAAACTCCAGTCATTTACTGTCCAGGTGCCTGATCTTGTAACAGCCAACATGCTGAGAAACGTTTGAGGATATTCAGCTCAGTTTTATATACGTTCTGTATTGCTTTTTCTATTACTTTGATTGCTGATCTTACTTCCCAAGGCCTTTAACAATGAGAGAGATAAAGCTGCCGCCCTGTTAAGGCACAAGGAATTGAAATATCAGAGTAATTTGATGTCAAAGGGGTCATTCAGTTAAGAATTAAGGTTTCATCATGGTTTTATATCATGTTTTTTTGTTCTTTTTTCATAAAGAAACAAAGCATGGCGTTGCCTAGCTGGGCTCAAGTGTTTGGGCAAGATAAATGTCCTGCCTGTGCAGATACAACAGCCCATGCCCGTGGCAATAACATGGGCAGGAAGGATGGTGGCACTGGGAAATCGCGGGGCCGGAGCACGGGGGGATCAGCTTTATCTTCCCATCTCTGCCAGACCCCATAAATGAGGGCTGAGCACAGCTCCCCCTCGTGCTGCAGAGCGGCTGAGGGTGCTCAGGAGCCTCAGCACGGGTGGGAAGCTGCCTCCGGAGCCCTGCCGAGGCCTGGCACACAGGATCTGTGTGGCAAGCTCTCCCTCAGCCTTCTCTGAACGTATGGAATCCTTGGTTATTTATTAGAGACATTGCAAAAGGGTGAGGGGGAATGGGGTTTCATAGAAAATGGGCAGGAAATAAGTCTTTAATTAACCTTCTTTGGGTGTTCTTTGACCTTTGTCTTGAGGTCTCTTCTCTGCTGTAGATTACCTGGTACTTAAGTAGTATATAAATATAAATAATACTTTCTGAATAAGTTAAATAATGTGTTGGAAACATGTAAGTGCCCACAGTGATGGAGATCTGGTGAGGGATAAAAATCCCCATCTCTGATGGATTATGCAGGGGTGTGGAGGGGCTCATATGCAGAGAAAACGCAGTGCTGAGGGCACGGGGAACCCAAAACACCCAGTTCCTGGGGCATTTTGCTTCATGGCAAAGTAGTTTTTGCCTAGTACTGGCCTAGTGATTCTGTTGGTGTAGTGCCTGAATTCTGGAAAGGAATTACTTGGCATCAGCTCTCATCAGTAATTATCTCCCTGCTGCATGCTGGATAAAAATTGAAGAAGCTCTGTGGAATATCTGGTGGATTGTTATTTTATATATATGTATAGATGTATGCTAAAGGCAAAGTGTAGCCATGGGTGAATCCATGAGTCCACTGGCCCTACAAAGACATTCCCATGTCCATAACATCCCACATGTTTCATTTTTAGCATTTTGGGAGTGATTTCACCATGAATCTCTTCTAGTTGTTGCCCTCTGGACTGGGTTCTTTAAATACACGCCTGACTACATTTTCTTTTCATTTTTTTCCCCCTCTGCATTTCTAAATATTTTCGGACTGAAATCCTTATGACATGATTTCTAAAGGAAATACCATGTATTGATCCGGAGTCATGTGGTCTGTTGTGGCTGACATTGTTTTATTGCCAAGGTTTAATGGTTTTTATTGGTTAAAGCTTTTAGTCTCAAGGCCCAGCAGTTACAAGGGAGCAGTGAGTGTCTTGTGGATGTAAGAAGGGTATTAACCTGTCTGGTTTAACTGCCAGCTCATTCCTCTGGAGGCATCATGTTTGTCAGGTCATTTTTCACCTGTGCCACACAGGCCTGGGTGTGATATTTATTCTCCCTGTAACAAGTTCTTTAATTAATTTATAGACGGGACACTGAGGAGTTCCATGTTGTTGCTTGCTATCGTTATCAGTACTTTTAAAATAAATTTTGGTTAAGTCTTCATTTTGCCAAGGTTTGGATTTTTCGTGGAAGGGTTTGTCCTGCACTGGGTAAAATCTTGTTCTGATGGTGCTCTGAGGGTGACAGGGTTCTGCCCTGGTTTGGGTGAGAACACAGCAGGACTGGAGGAAGTAGGAGCCAGGGGAATTTCTTTTGTTGTTACTGACTTCCAGCTCATCTTCCAGTTGCTTGCAAAACTTCTTGGAGCCAAAGAAATCCCAGAGTTACCCCTTGGCTTGTGTGAAGGTGGATTGTGAGGAGACCTCAAACTTTGAAACATTCAAGTTTCCCAAATTTGGGGCTGCTCAGCCTGGAGAAGAGAAGGTTGTGTGGAGACCTCACAGCTCCTGCCAGAAGGAAGCTGGACATGGAGTCTTCATTAGGAGCTGGAGGAACTGCAGTGACAGGAGCCAGGGAATGGCTTCCCAGTGCCAGAGGGCAGGGCTGGATGGGATCTTGGGAAGGAATTGTTCCCTGGGAGGGTGGGCAGGCCCTGGCACAGGGTGCCCAGAGAAGCTGTGGCTGCCCCTGGATCCCTGGCAGTGCCCACGGCCAGGTTGGCCACTGGGGCTTGGAGCAGCCTGGGACAGTGGAAGGTGTCCCTGCCCATGGCAGGGGGGGCACTGGATGGGCTTTAAGATCCCTTCGAACCCAAACTCTCTGGGATCCACTCCTCAGGTAAGTTTGCCTCTTCTCCAGAGCTGAAATTCCTCATTCCTGGCTCTGTCCCTCAGAGCTGGGTCCCCTTTACACGGAAACAAAGCCCTGGAGACCCAGCTGTGGTGGAAAACCTGGAGAACCAGCCCTGGCAGGAGCCAAAGGCAGTCCCTGTGTCTGGAAAACACATTGCTGAGGTGAAGACCAGGGAAGGATTTTTTCATCTTTAGTTTTCTGCTTCCTTTTATCTCCTGTCAGTCACCCTTATCAATCCAGGGTATTTATAAGGCAGGTATCTCCTCAGGATCTAAATGACACTGGCCTCCCATGGAAGACAGTTTAGATAAAATAACTTTGTGGAATAACGAACTGACAGACTGCAGTGTCCTCAGATGGGAATTCACCTGGGAGAATGAATACATCCCACAGCATTTAACTGCTAATATATAAACTCAATTGTAAATATTTATACTCTACACTATAACACAGAGTTTTGACACACTGTCCATAAAATCTTGATATTTTGAGACAAGTAGAATTTAATTTTCATATATTTCATGCAACTATATTTTTAATCAGTTTTCAACTGAATTGTGTGCTGAACTGCAGCAGGAGTAAAGTAAATATTAATGAAAATACATTTGAAATAGTCTTTTAATAATTAAGATATGCTGGGTAACACTAGGATATTATACATACAGAAATATTCATGGAAAAAATTCTAAACTAATACTGCAAGATAAGTTTCCAGAGCCTTAATTAGCACATGACCAGTGGAGAAATGATAGGTTTGGGACAGTAAATGTTCTCCTGTAGGTATGAGGTGTGATGGGTAGAAGTATTTTTGAGAATGTTGCTGGTGTATCACCGAAATGTTACTTTCTGCAGCACTAACATCCATCACCAGAATTCTATTGCTCTTTTACACTTAGCTTGAATTACAGGGAGAACTATCTCAATTTATCTCTAATAAAATACCTGGCAATCATTTTAGTGGAAACCAGAACCATTCAGAAGATGGAGGTTGCTTTAAGAGGAATATGTTATGGGTAAATTAAAGAACTCTTATCACATTCTAGTGAAAATGCTTTAAAAACCCCCTAAAAGTGTGTCTGTTTTAAACAGAGGTTCTGGCTCATAGCCCTTAACTGTCCTCAAAGCTGTTGTTCCCAGAAATGTTGAACTCTGGATTGATGTATCTGTAGTGAATATACAAATGAGATATAGGTGGAATTTATTTAGTTAAAATCTAGAAATTAAAAGAAGGGAAAACAAGTTAGAAATTTCCCAGGTTTGCTGTAGTTAGAAAAGCAAAAGCTGTGGGGCCTGGGGGAGGTTTTTTAGTTGCTTACTAAAAAACCATATTTCATTTCATGTATTTGGGTGTTCTGCAGGTAAAAATACTGCCAGTCTCTGAGAGAGCTTCAATTTATCCCATCTCATGAGCTCTAAATCTGAAAAGGTGACAAAAATGGCTGTTTCAATGAGTTCTTTCACAGTGTCATGCCAGCCCTAAAATCGAGAGCATCTATTACACATGCACCATGCTCTGAGCAAGTAGGAAACATGCTCTGATCCTAAAGAAAAGTTCAATATTTTTCATCTGGAGTTGGTTTTCTACTGTCAGCAAAAAAACCAAAACAAAACCAAAAACCCGACCATGGATGCAGTTGTGTATTTATGAGCAAGTTTTATCTCTAAACAGATTTGTAACTAAAAACAGAAATATCTTTTTATGGGAGACAGCTGGTTGGGAGATTAAAGAAACCCAGCAAGGGAGGGGAGTTCAAATTAACAAGCATTCCTAGACAAGGAATGCCTGTAAGCATTAGCAAGCTTTTAGCTTGCGACCTAAAAACATATCTAATCTCATCCATGGGGCTGCACTGATGGGTTTCACTTGGTCATTTGCTGATAAAGAAATCTTTGAAAAGCCCAGCTTGGAGCCATAACTCTTGGACGTCTTTAAGTGTCAGACAGACCTTATAAATCTGTGTCAGCCTAAATATTTCCAATTATGCCATGAGCTGGGTGTCAAGGAGTTAAACCTCAGAGAGCTTTGCTGGTACACTTTTTGTTGGGACGCACTGCTCTGAGTCTTTACCAGCTTCCCCGAAAACTTCCAGATCCTGGAGCAGAGCATTTTCACCAGAGTAGATGTTTTCTCCTAGAGAAAGCATAATTTTCTCCCTGAAGAGCCAAATACCTGAAGATGGGCAGGCAGGAAGCAGCTTGTCCACAGCCTGCTCAGTGTGTGAAGTCAGACTGTCCCACCAGTAACTGAACCCCCTTTTTGTCACGGGAAACTGTTCAAGGCAATGTGTGTGATGTTCCTGGAGCTCCTCAGCACGTTTTTAATGGAATCCAGAAAGGCAGCTCTGCAAAACGAGGCCATTGTTCTGTGCAGAGAGGATTTGAATAGCCAGACCTTGAGTTATTTGACAAATCTCGTTGAACTTTTCTCAGAAAGTATACAGTAATATGTCAGTTAAAAATAGTCGGAGTACGCCTGTGCATATTGTATTCTGTCTTTGCTTGTTTAAATATTATTATTGGGAATGCTGCCAGTTTCTAACAGAACTATTGTTTGTTTTTAAATCAGTATAGTTACATTTGGAATTGTGTTCCTCCTTCAGACTGGGTTGGTTTTTATATGATTTTTCAAGTTTCTCTTATAAGGGCACATCTTCTGCGGGAGGAAGCCAGCTCAGATTTACTGTCTTCCAATTGCACCAGAACAGAACCTTATCTATGCTCAGAAAATTCCCAGGAATATTTAGGCCAAGGAGAGAAGCAAAGTACCAGCATTCTTAATACCAACTGCTTTGAAGCCATTTTATTTTTTATTTTTTAAGCTTCATCCGATGCATGATTGTGTTTTTGTGCTGTATCTCATCCATATCCCCTAAAAAACTGAAGGGTGGAAAATCCTGTCCTCAGTGCAGTTAGTTAAATCCAAGTTTCCCAGTATCCATATTTTCATCTCTTCTGCTTTAATTGTTTACAAACCCCAAGTTTGCTCAGAAAGAATGAAGGGAATAAGGGAGAATAAAATTAACTCTGATAATATGTGAGCAGAATGGCCAGGATGGGACTTTTTTATGTCACCAGGAAGAACTTGGAGAAAAATTTGAAGGAAATTTGTATTTGTGCTTGACCTCAGCGCCCTCAAAAAGCTTCTGAGTGCTGATATTTGGCCATAAAATGTGGCTCCATGAAGGGGATGCAGGTGGAGATGGACAGAAATGAGTTGAGACACTTCAGTTCCCTGATTTCTCATCTGTATTTCACTTCTGTGATGTTATTTCACCTGCTCCACTCAGATTCCAGTGACTGTATGGAAGATGATTTATGTCTGACATCCGTATTTCTTAGTACAGATCTCTTTGAAAACTTCCAAAACCAAACCTTCCTAAAAAATATCGTAGCTGATTTGGATGTTGATCTCAACACAAATAGGCTCTGGGCCATTTCTGGTTACTGCCTTTTAGATCGAACAATAAAATGTGTGACTGGTGAAAAACATGCAAATTAAATTTTAAAGGGGAAAGGTTGTAAAATCATTAAACTGTGTTTTAGAGAATCAGAGATCCAACGGAGTTTTGGTGGTTTTTTTGGGTTTGTTTGCATTACTTTTTTTAAAGCAAGATATTAAAAATTATTTCACTACTTAGATATATTTTAAGGATATTTTGTTCCCTGCAGGATTAGGATTCAAACATTTTAGAGGTTAAATATGGAATTTTAAATCTCTTCTATTTGATTTTTAAAGTGAATTGAGTGCAGGTGCCTGTAGCAATTTATGCTTTCACCTTCCTCATTGCAATTATGTACATACATTACAAAATCAGAATCCTGCCTCTGAAAATCTGTTTTTTTCAGTGCTTTGTGAGAGTATCATCAGTTTAGATCTTTCTCACACATGTTCCTGATTATATCCTAAAGAGGAAACATTTTTCAAATTCATGAGTTAAAAAAAAAAGGGAAACTGTATCTGATTCTTGAACCCAAGAAAGTAACATGAGAATCGTTCTATTTTGACTGGAATTCTTTCTTCATTATGTGCAATTCTAATCTAGAACACATTTTTATTGCCCTCAAAGTGACATTCTTTCAGCATGTGCTTGGGCGGAGAGCTACAAAAAGACTCAAATGTGTTCTGAGAGTACAAGGGTTTTTTTGCATAAAAATAGTATTGGTGATTATCTATTCCATATCTTTATGCTGGGAATATTGCCCTTTCCCTACTCCTTTCTGTCAATTTTCCAGCCATAAAAATTGGGGTGGAATGGATCCATGCATTGTTTGATGCATTTGTCTGCTATTCAAAGATATTCACCGGGTATTTTAAAATTAGATTTCTTGGTTTGGTTGTGGTTTGTTGTTTTTTTCCTGGGTTTTGCTTTGTTGATTAGATTTCTTTCATTTGTATTTATGCCACATTAAGTAATCTTGGCAAGTCACATCTTAGAGATTTCTGTAGACAGCACATAAATCCTGGTTTTATTAACACTCAGAACTTACCTTGAATTCATCCTGGTACATTCTTTTGTTCAGAAATAAAGACGTTTTGGATTGGAAAAAAGTCAAAATGGGTTATTTTTCATAAAAAGACATAAACTAAACCTTTCCTTTGAGCAGCATTCACTTTTCCAGTTTGAATGGCCTCTGACTGACTACTCCAGACCATTCACTCCCTTTTTTGGAATATTAATATTGAAAATATCAGCCATAAAGCCATAAGGGAGCATAGATAATATGTACTTAAATATATTACATTTTTTAAAAAATTAATGGACCTCTTTTGCCATCCTATTTCTTCTCCATTAAAAAAAGAAAAAGAAAATCAATTGGAGAACAATAACAAAGGCAAGTAAAGGAGCTCATGAAGGAAATTCCTCCTGCAGCACAGGCATTTATGAAGATGTGCGTGTGTACAGAGCCCCGAGAGCAAGGAATCAAAAAGTGGTTTTAATTTCAGGATTGGCTGGAACCATTAGATTATCTGTTTGACCTTTCATGTGCAATAACTCTTGCCCTTTTCCTTTACTGTGCTGGGCCCACGGTGTGAGTGAGGCAAAAGCACTCGAACAAGGACAGCACCTCGATGGGAGAAGGTGAAGGTACCGTCCCTTAATTACTGCTGTGTTCAATTAGCCAGCACAAAGCCATGCCTGGCTGGGAGTTGTCTGGTTTCAGCACAGTTTATGCCAGATATATTTAGGATTTCCCTGGGAAAGTGTTTTGTCTGAGTTCAGCATGTTTGCCAGAGAATTTAACACCAAAAACCAGCACTTGCTCTGTCACATCCTCCAGTTGTCACTGGAAGTCCCCGCTGTCACTGTGACATTAGTGAGATGAAGGAACAGCTGGTTGGTGCAGTCCTAGCTACAAACCAACCCCTCAGTTCCAGTGTTGCTTCCATGTTTCCCTGTCTTTGTGCAGGGGGCTCATCAGGATAAAGTTTCCCAAGTCACCTCTTTGTGCTGTCTCATCTTCTGGGGCTCACACCGTTTCCAGCAAGCACAGTCAGCTTAATTTAATTTCCTAACAGCATTCCTGCGAGTGAAATTCATGGATTTCCTTAAAATGAAGAGCCAGCAGAAAGATTCTTATTTAATTTCAATTTGATGTCTCTGCAGCTTGTTTTAAATGTTAATGTTAATATCTTTAATGCTTTCCGGCGTTTTTGCTGGTACTTTCTTAGCAGCCATAATACTTAAAGTTATTAATTCTGTTAAGGTGATGTTTATACGCTGCAGAACTGAAATCATAAAAGTCCCTGGTAATAGGTAATATAATAGGATATCCAGAATTACAACAAAACTGAGAAGTAGGTGTGTTATTTTATAATTTAAGCTTGTACTTGTTCCCCTTTTTGGCAGGGCTTCATCAGCAGCAGTATTCTGGTACCTTCATGTCACCTCATCAGTGAGAAGCCCAAGGACTTTTAAGAAATTCTTATTTACTTGTTGAAGGATACAGTGGACTGAAGAGTCCCTGTCAGGCAACCAGGTCTAGAGTTCTCCACAAATCCAAAATAAGTCTTTGGCAGGAAGGGGGAATTAAGCTGAGGGTCTCACTGCCTGGCACTGAATTTTCCAAATTTTGGAAAATAATTAGTATTAGTACCAATAGACAGCAATTCAAATAGAAGACACTGTATCCTTATCGTACTGGAAACATTAAGAAGTGATGTTAAAAAGCAGAAAACCTCCAGAGATTAATGCCAAAAGCAAGAAGATTATAGAGCACACTATAAAATTATTGCTGCTGCTGAGTGGTTACTTTAATGATTAGCTGAAGGTTAAATAAGAGTGGTAGTAAAGTGGAAAGAAAGAAAGAAGAAAAAGAAGCTGAGACAAAGATAGAGTGGAATTATCTTATTGATAGCTTGGGTCAATTTTTTTTTTCCCCAGGAGACTTCATGAGATATCTTGTTATTGTCCATAATTATCTCCTGCTACTGCAACAGCTTTTTCTCTCCTCTCACAGCCAGTTGTGCATCCACAATGTACAATCCAAATTATTTCTATTTGGTGTTCTTTGTTCAAATAATAACAAAATGGAAATATTTTATTTTTTCATAACATTTCCATTGCTGTTATTCCCAGTGAATTTTCCCACATGGAAGCACTGTCCAGTCCAGCAGAAGTCCCAGATGTGTAACCTGTGGATGGTTTGGGGTTGGATTGGTCAGTGCTGCTGCACTGTGGTGAGCAAGTCAACATCAACACAGCACAGACGGGGTCAGACTGACAGGAGATTTTAATAAGAACGTCTAAACCAAACATTCCTTCACTGGATGTTTGAGTATGTTCTGGTGGATATTTTAGTCCATATAAATCCCTTAGTGCTGTCAAAGTTTGAGGAGTTCTTTGGCTCCGTCTGAGGAATCTGTGCTGAGACTTTAATGAGTACAAAGCCTCAAGATGCTATAGAAGGTTTGAATCATGACTTGTGGGGCTGTTTATTCTCATAGATGAGCCCTTTTATACAAGAGAATTCAGAGGAAGAAACTGGCCACGGCACAGCTTTTCCAGCCCCATAGGCTGTGTGTAACTCAGGTCCCAGCACAGCCTGGACCAAAAGGATGGAGGGAAAATGGAATTCTGTAACCCTGGATAAGTGACTTAAATTTATCTGGTTTGGAATAAGTATTTCAGCTGAAATGGGATTGACATTTCAAGGTGAAGATAAGTTCCTTCAGTATGCCCGAAGCAGGAAGATTTCATGCAGATCAGGTCATGAAAGCCAAAACAGAACCCAGTGTCCCCCACCTTTCGTGCCATGGAGAGCTCAGTGAAGGTTAGAGCAAAAGGAGTAATGGCTGTGTAAGAATTGATCCCAAAATCCTGGGAAACACTGACAGAAAAAAAAAAATGCTAGAAGGAGCTGGTGTTTATTACTGCATTCCACACCACATTATTTTTGTTCTCCACATAGGGAAAACCAGCACAGACATGATTGTGTGATTTACTAATGCAGATCATTAATTCTGCTGGCCCTGACCTATTGGAGTGTTTGACTTTAAACATTATCCAAATGTAATCTTGCTGTGCTCAGAGCATCCGTGGGGGAAAGCAGAGCCTGTTCTCCTGTCAGAAGATGTTGGAGTGTGTGAAACAAGGACGAGCCTGGTGGGGTGTGGTTACTCCTACTCCACAGCCCCCCAAAACCTTCCCCAAGGAGCCACCAAGGATGAGCTCTAGCAAGTGTTTTCTGAGACACAGGAGCAATTTCAGCCACTCAGTTAGGGCTCTAAAGGTATAGGAAGAGCTCCAAATCTTCCACACAGTCCATATTTCCATGACTGGAATGTGTACAGCTGGGAATATATATTCCTGCAAATTTCTGTTGGCTAAGTGGACACGATACCTAAAAAGCAGAAAGTGCATTCTGATGTGTTTAATTGAACAGTAAATATAAACCCTAGTTTAAAAGCTAGCTTTTCTGTTTCAAAGTGATAGTTTAGGCTGAACCATAACAGAACAGGCCCTGGGAGTCCTTAAACAATATTTTCTGTATCTCCAGATGGTTGTGCTAAATGATACAAATAATCACATTAACCTGCTCACTAAGTCATTACTGACAGGGGATGCTGCAATGATTAAACACTGAACTGGGTTCTCATGTTTTGCTTCTACAAATCCGGTGAGTTTTAGTGCAATTTACTCAGAATATTCTGGGGATTTTTTTTCTTGAGGTTTGAGGTGGGTGTTTTTGCTTTGTATTTGAAGTGTTCTAGCTGAAATATTATTCTTTCATCTAACAAGAAGATGAGGGCTAGTTACAGTGCCTTGGAAAATTGCCTACTTTTAAGATGAATGGCAATTAGCACCTTTTTGGTTTAGGATTTTTGTAATATCTCTCTTCTTTCACCTTTGTATGTTGCCTTGTAGCTATTATTCTCTGCTCTTTTTTACTGTATTTGATGTCTTCCCTAGGTTTCTTCTGTTTTGTGCTTCAAACATCAAGTGTTTATGGTTTCTGTAGGTCACTTCAATGTTATATTCACACTGGATTCTTTCAGGCAGTCTGGGCTTTGAACAGAAGCAGCAATGTGCAGCTTCCCCCTCTACCTTTCCTTTCACTTTATATTGTTTTCTTGGGCTTCCTGGACAGTGTTTCAGATGTCTCTAAGTTTTATTGGAGGATCAACACTTAATTTCTTATATTCACGTTGTGAACTGGAGAGGGGCAAGGATCAACATAGAAAGAACCAGAACATTTCTCTTTGCCAGGGGTAAAAATGCAAGTGAGTTGAGTGGCAACTTGAAGAACATCAGCACAGGAAGAGAAATTGTGCTGTGAATCAGGGGAATGATCCAAATGAGTAGTCACAGAGAGCAAATGGTGCTCTAAGCCACGTTGTTTTCTCTGTGAGCACTGTGGCCTTTCCTTAGAGACCTGGTAGCCTGCAAGCCAAGAACCCACTGCTGGTTCTTATTCCCGGTTACAAAGATGGGAATTGCAAGCAGCTGTCGAGTTGGCACCTCTGGCAGAGCTTCCCAAAAGTGGTGGTGTGGTCTCCTCTGATCCTGAGCTGCTGAGTGTGTCCCAGGTGTTGTGCACTGCTCTCATGGGTGGGGAGTAGGGTTTGCACTGCAGCGCTGGGGAGTGATCTGTTCCCTGATTTGCCCTGATTTGGGGAAGGCAGGGTGTAGATCCACTTTACGAGCGTTTAAGTTTTTGCACTGTCTTTGGGAATAATTTTTAGGAAGCTTTAATCCAGTGCTTTCCTGTCAGCAGACCCTTCAGTAAGCCAGCAGGGCCAGGCTGTGGCAGACAGATGCGCGTCTGCGGAGTGGAGATGTGGTACTGAACGACCCCAGGAGCACAATCCTTGATTTCCTGCGTCTGTGGGATTTAGCACCACGATCGCCATTTAGCAGACAGGATTAGCACCATGCTAATCATGCCTCAGAGTGATGAGCAGCTCTGTCCAATTTGCTCTGCTGGCTGGGCAGGGTCAGGAGGAAGAGCGGTGTCATCTGCCCCTCACCCTTTGTTCATGGCTCACGTGTCCTTTGATTACCCCAAACCATTCTCTGCTACGAGATGGGAATGCTGATCATTATTTCCCAAGCCATCAGAAAAAAGCAAAAGTAAAAGGAACTGCTCCCAAAGTACTTTGTTATTCTATTAAGAGTAACAAACGTCTTCGTTTCCAGTGTACTCTTGTGGAAAGCTTTCCTGTATATCTGATATGTTGTTTCCACAAAGAATTACTGACACCTTGAACATTATCAAGGCAAAATGAACCCATCATTCCTTAGAGGAATTTACATCAAAATGAAGCTCTTCCACCCCCCTATTGTAAGTAATACAGTAATCTACTCGTTCTACTCCCTTGGCTTTATAAGCCTTTTTTAAAGAGTTGTACAATACAATACACTTGATTTAAATAAACTGTTTCTTGATAGAAACAAGGAGCCTGGTAGAGCTGTTCTGTAAATGTGTGATGTCAGAAAAAATGGGTGGAATATTCTGCACATGAAAACTGGCACAGCCCCGTTGCCTTCAAAATAGTTCTGTGGGTTAACAGCAGAATTAACAGCCAGAGGTGTAATTTGGGACAGGCCCAGGGTGTGACTGGTCAGCTGCTGAAGTTTGCAGACTGGTTTGGGTTTAACTGGAGAAAGACAAGGACAGCTTGATCCTCTCCAAGCAGGAACAAATTCCTTCAGCAGCAATCAATAAAAGTTACTTTTTTTCCAGCAGACTTCCAAAATCTTTAATAGACGTGTTTTCTCTCTGCCCCAAAACTGTAACAAACAAATGCAAAACAATTCAAGAGAGAAACAAAACAGAAAGGAGAAGTTAATTATGATTTATAAATGTATTCACTTGTTGAATATTCTAATGAACCAAAGCAGGAATTTAATTTCAGGGCAATTCCGCTGAGGTGTGTTGCCCAAACCAGCTCCTATGGAAAAAAAGTAACATCTGTCAGATCATGGCGTAGGATCAATAAAAATTGTAACCTTTTAACCATTGAGGTCATTTGCTTACTTATAGAAAAGTGAGTAAAAGTGGCATACTACCAGCACGGCGTAGCTGAGCCTCCTAAAGAATCATTAACATTTCATCAGTAGAAACAGCAGTGGCAAAAGGCAGAACCTGGGCACATGGGGGCTCCTGCAAAGTTTCCCACAAATCCCTCTGCCTGTGCAGATGCTGCCTGTGGAAATGCTGCTGCTGTGTCACGGGGGATGAGTTGGTGTTGATGTATGGAACCACAATCTCTCCTTCAATAGCGGCACAGCCCTGTTATTTTAATGACATAGATGTCAAAATGAGGCTGTTTTGCTGCCTAGAATGGCAAAAAAAATCCTCAACACTGAAGAAATTTTGGAGGTATTCAGTGCAACTGTGTTACAACAAATTAAACTATTTGCTCTATTCAGGGGGATGTTAAAATAAAAATAATACTACATTAAAATAATAGTAATAAATTAAAAGGAAATTAACTTTTCCTTTTGCATATTATGCATCTCAATACGTTTTTATTTTGGCACTCTCTGTGCAGTATTCTTTAGAACAGCATTTGCATGAACTCAAAAGAGGCAGGTAATTTGCCCAGTGTCCTGGAGGAGTTTTGGAATTGTCTGTCCAGTGTCCTGGAGGAGAGGAGCTCTGGAATTGTCTGCCCAGTGTCCTGGAGGAGAGGAGCTCTGGAATAGTCTGTCCTGGAGGAGAGGAGCTCTGGAATTGTCTGCCCAGTGTCCTGGAGGAGAGGAGCTCTGGAATAGTCTGTCCTGGAGGAGAGGAGCTCTGGAATTGTCTGTCCTGGAGGAGAGGAGCTCTGGAATTGTCTGCCCAGTGTCCTGGAGGAGAGGAGCTCTGGAATAATCTATCCTGGAGGAGAGGAGCTCCAGAGCCGGAGCTGCTGCCCATGGAGGTGGATGCTGAATCGATGCCTGCACCCTGCTAAACTCTAATTCAGATGCAATTCTCTGTCTAGCAGTCTTGGGGCTGGGAGTGAAGGATGTATTCCTGACAGTTTCACTCCCTGGATGCAGGCTTGGATCTGATGGGAGCAGCAGGTTCCCACCGGAATAAGCGAGGATCACAATCCCGAATGGATTGCTGTGAACGTGCCCTTTCCTGAGGCGCCATGTTCGACGGCGATGATAACACCACTGGATTATCATGGTGGTATTTGCATGTCTTTGGCACCTTTCATCTCTGGGTTTCAAAGCCTTTTACAAATGTAATAAATCACTCCTGTGTGAAGGGGATGAATGACAAGTCTCATTAGAACTGCCTTGTTTTGGAGGCCAATTTTTAGCATTTTTGTTTAATGGAGTTATGGCATTTTGTTTGTTGAGGTGGCAGTGAATAAGTTTTTAATGGATTCATTAGATAAAATTTAATCTAAATTAGTTATTCTTCCCTTTTCTTGATGTCCATCATCATTCTGTAGATTAAAATGCCTGGGAATCTGATATGGTTTGTAAGTTTTCTTTCCACTTATCACTGCTAGTATTCCAAAATTAAAAAAAATTACTTTGGAAACTTTTCTTTGGACAAAAGATCTTCATTTTTAGAAAGAAGATGTGTAACTCTTAGAGTCATAGAACCACAGAGTGGTTTGGGTTGGAAGGAGCTTAAAATTCATCCAGTGCCACCCCTGCCATGGGCAGGGACACCTTCCACTGTCCCAGGCTGCTCCAAGCCCCAGTGGCCAACCTGGCCTTGGGCACTGCCAGGGATCCAGGGGCAGCCACAGCTTCTCTGGGCACCCTGTGCCAGGGCCTCCCCACCCTCCCAGGGAACAATTCCTTCCCAACATCCCATCCAAACTTCCCCTCTTTCAGTTTCTCTTCCATGCACTGAGATGTTGTCTCTTCCCACATCTCAGCCACCATCAGCACACTCAGGTCATGCCTGTATTTAATGGTTTTTCTGGGTTTTGCCCAGGAAAGGCCTATTTCTGTCACTGGGGAAAGGTCTATTTTTGACACAGGAATAGATCTTTTTTTTCTGAGTGCACCATATGAATATTACAACCCAATGCAATGGTTTTGTTTCTGTGGAATATCTATATTATGTAGTAATGAACAACACTTAATACTCAAATTTTCCTCTTATTTTTAAGCATTTCTATAATTTTCTTGTTATCTAGCAGTTTATAACAATGGATTTCCTAACCCCCTCTCTTTGCCATTTGGATGCACAGCCTGTCCAGTAGGTGCTTTCAAGGACTTTGGTTGCAATACAGCATTTTGACCCTCAATGAGCCTTTCCTGTGAATTCCATCCCAAAAATGCACAATGGAGTGATGACCTCGTTATCTTGAACATGGCACTGCTTTTGACAGCTCCTCACTTTGCCATCTTCATCAGTCCTCAGATGTCTTGTAATCTGCACCAGGAATAGTTTGACATTTGTGCTCAGACTTGATCATATCTTTATAAATGTTTGGTTTTACACATTTTAGCTGCTGCCTTTTCACATTTCATTGCCTTTTAGTTGTTTAATATGTATGGAGATAGGTAAAAATAGGCTGTTCTTTTTTTTTCTGGGAGAATGTAAATTATAAAAATATATTTATTCTGGATAAATTAGCATGAGAACCTATCCATAAGATCCTGGGGAACAAAGGTCATGGAAGTACTTTTTTATCAAACCAGTGAACTTCATAATTTACAAGTTCAGTGGAATATTTCTGTGCATGTCATTATCATATTACTTATTACCAACATTTATAGGTGTTCCATAAACCTCATTTAAACTAAGAACTGATTTTTTTCCTATCTGTTCACTCAATGAAACAATTTAAACACTTTTTTCTGTTTGAAATGAAACTCCCAAAATGTATTTACAGTTGAACTAAATGCTCTAATCTGCTCAAAGACAGTTTTAAACATTTAGGTTTGAGAAATTTAGCTACATTTCATTTTGGTTTACACTTACAAGTAACATTTTCACACATTTTGTTTAAAATATATGAAAACAATGTTTTGACTTTTCTAAAATGTTTCCCTTCTCTGTTTGTCTCAAACCCATTTGCACACTGGATTTAATATCAATTTAGCAATAATTTGTCATTAAAACTTCAGTTTAATATTTTGACTAGCAACAAAGGAAACTTCAAGTAAATCTATTATGGAAATGAACAATTTAAACAGTAGCTGATAAAAACCCATGCAAATTCAGGCCCAAATTGCACAAGGCACCGAACATTTTGTGCTGAAAAGAAACATTCTTGTTGTTAATTGGTGTTTAAATTGGAAAAGCTGAAGTGCCAAATGCTTTGAGAGGTGGGACATTGGGTGCCACGAGGGCTGTTTGACTCAGGACAGGGAGGTGAGATGCATGGAGGCCGTGGATATAACTGCAAATAATGCAGAAATAATGGTACTGAATGGACTACTCAGCAATGGCACGTGGGACATGCTTCAGTACCTGCCACACTCTTGTTGGGGTTTTTATGATGATGATTGAAAAATCCCTTTTTCTATTTCCTAGTGGCAGATTTGTTTCTAGAGAATGAAGTTATATTGACATCTGAATTCTTCCTTTGATCTTTTACAACAGGCTCTGCCCCCTTTTTGTCTGATTGCAGGCTGTAATTTCTCTGGGCAATAAAATTAAACTATTTTACTCGTATGTGTATTTCAGTTCCATTTCATTCCAGAGAAAGCACTGCATAATTGTGTAAAATTTGAACCAGGTCACTGTTGCATCATAAAATAGAAGCAATAAAAAAATCACTTGTGAATTAGAGAAGATGCTCTCTTTAAGGATTTTCCTCAGCCAAATTTAAGGCCAGTGGAATTCAGAGACTTTTTCAAATTAGCCCATTATATAACGTTTCATGTTTAATGTATAATGTCTGTATGTAGTTTGGATTATTTAAAATTATTCTCTTGGTATCTTTAAAATCTGCATACTTTAGTTACTACAGCACATCCCTGAAGAGGGTGATTTACAGTGCTTGATTTTCAGGGTTAAAGGTACAAAAAAATTTGTATGTCTGCTTTGTGTGTGTTTTATTCAATTCTTTGGTGTACAGAACCATTATAGTTGTACTCACAAAACATCTGTAGATCTGCTCAACTTTATTTCTAGTTTGTACATCTGTGCATAAGGAAATTTAGAGGGCACATGATGCTCAGAATTGCACACATAGTTTGGGAGTGTAGCATTAATTTCTTGTATCTCTTACCCATAGATTAAACCAGGCTTCACTCTTCATTTATCGGTTCTTTGGGATTCTCATTTATTCAGGAAAATTTATCAACTGAGCCTATGACTTTCAAAGTATCAGAAGATGGATATTGTTTCCTCTTATGCCAGATGAGAAATTAATTTGAGTGAAATGAAAATCATCCTCTGTTTCAAGAATTACAGACTGGATTGTTGCACTCCTCTTGCTGATGCTCTGGGATCTTCCAGCAAATTGCAGCTGCAGAGATCCAAGAGCACAGGCCTCCAGACAAAAATCAGGTTTTCCATTAAATTCTGTAGAAATCCTGTTGAATGAATGAAGGAAAAGCAAGATGAGGCATGAAGGTTGAAATCAACACTCAGGCATGGAAATACTGAATACTAGTGTTATGGCTGGGAAAAAGCAGAACAACCCAGACCAAAGTATTTAAAAGTTTTCTGAGTTACCTCAGCACGAAGCTGTCCTGAACAGGAGTCAGGCAGCTGAATGATATCAAAATCTGATATCTGTGCTTTAAACCTAGATTCAAAGTGTTATTGAATAAGTGACCAGAGCATAAAACTATCCAATATCTGAGTAAAATTAATCCAGGAATGCCCCTGTGCTCCCAGAAACGCTCTCAGAGCTCCCTTCTCTCACAGCCTCCCTTGTTCTGTTACACTCTGCCATGATGTTCAGCTTCTCTGCCAACTTCCAGGTCCTTAAAACAGGTTCTTTTGGCAGCTGCAAATGCTCTTATCAGCAACTGCATTTGAAATTTATCCAACTCTCAGACAGTTGTAAAATCTTGCAAATTGAAAATCCTTGGATCTCCTGAGAAATCGCTGTTTAAGATCATGTTTAATCTCCTTTTAATATCCTCTCAGCAGTTTGATCCTGATCCTACAGTGATGTAAATTCAAAGTAACTCTCCTGAAGTCAATGTAAAATCTAAGTAAGGCAATGGTGTTATTTTGGATTTATGGCATGAGAACAGAATCTGGCATGGCAGCCTTATGTTGTAGCTCATTGAAGGAGCAAGTGGGAAAGTTTCTGAATTCTGTGCTTTTGCTTCTTTGTCTTTACCAGCCAAAAGGTTTGTTTGCTTTTTTCCAGCTTGACCTGAAGACTCATGACATTAATAATTAATCAATTATGTTCTCTAGCTTCTTTGCCTCATTTGTTTGCCTCTTTATTTTGCAATTCTCCTATAGAGTCTTTGCCAGTTAGCTTTTCAACAGAACAGATACGAAATGGTACGGGAACAGTTTTAATTTAATTGCCTGAATCACTGCAATGAAAGAAAAAAATATCCCTTTTCACTGCATGATCAGGAGCTTCAATCATTCAGGCATAATTTTCTATAGGTTTTGTTAGACCCTTATAACCATCATTATTACTAATTTTAATATTACAAATAAAAGTCTGAAAGGTACCTAGGTCCAGGCTTTAAATGTGTAAACGTGTAACTCTTGGGGAAATAGCAGTGTTATTTATCAGTATAGTTCTTAAATTCTCTGTTTCTGGTATTCTTGGATCAAAATTTTCAAAAACTGTGTTCTACCACAAGTACTGAAGTCCAATTAGATTTTCCAAAAAATGCCAAGCTCCATTATCAAGCTAAAAAAGAAAACATGTGGGCCTATGATATAGTTCTGTGTACTTTGTATATGACACCATAAAAATTGAAGAGTGGTAGAATGGTTTGGGATGGAAGGGACCTCAAAGCCCATCCAGTGCCACCCCTGCCATGGGCAGGGACACCTTCCACTGTCCCAGGCTGCTCCAAGCCCCAGTGGCCAACCTGGCCTTGGGCACTGCCAGGGATCCAGGGGCAGCCACAGCTTCTCTGGGCACCCTGTGCCAGGGCCTGCCCACCCTCCCAGGGAACAATTCCTTCCCAAGATCCCATCCAGCCCTGCCCTCTGGCACTGGGAAGCCATTCCCTGGCTCCTGGCCCTCCAGCCCTTGGCAATTGTCTCTCTCCATCTCTCCTGCAGCTCCTTCAGGCCCTGCAAGGCCCCACTGAGGTCAGCCCAAAGCTTCTCCTCTCCAGGCTGAACAATGGCAGCTCTGGCAGCCTTTGCTCCCAGCAGAGCTGCTCCATCCCTCTGCTCATGCTGGTGCCTCCTCTGGGCTCTGTGCAGCAGCTCCAGCTCGTTCCTGTGCTGGCCCCAGGGCTGGGGCAGCTCTGCAGGTGGGCTCTCAGCTGAGGGGCAGAGGGGCAGGATCCCCCCTCCCCTGCTGCCCCCGCTGGGGCTCAGCCCAGGGCAGGGCGGTTCTGTCTCCCACAGTTTGTTGCTAAATCCGTGACTTTATTGCAGAAGTCTGGTTGTATCTACTTTGTAGTAATTGACTTTAAAAGGCTGAGGAAAGTAAGAGCTGTCTCATTTTAACATCTTGTGGGTATGTTCCTGAAACTGGGGCAGTGTCTTGGTCCCTTCAGGACCTCCGTGGCTGGTGTGGAACACTGAGCAGGCAGCGATGGCAGAGAGCATCCCCTCCATTCTGGAATGCTGCAGGAGGCCACCCCTTTCCAAGAAGATGCTTGGGAAAGCTAAGGAGAGTCAGAGTAATCAATATATCCCTGAAAGCAACTACAGAGAACCTCTTAGAGGTTTCTACCTGGGAGAGCATTGCAGGTAATGCTTTCCATGGAAATGAGTTCATCTAGATGCTAAACAGTTTAGTGAGGGCTCCTTGCACATTCCTACACGGCAGCGGTGGAAAATGGAGAAAGATGAGGCTTTCTCTGAGTAGGTCTTATGGAAATGAAAGCATTTTCCATGGATTAAGGGCTCTGCAGATCCAGAACATAGGTAATTTTCTCCAATACTCCTAGGAAAGAGCCATTGGGCTGTGTTAAATTGTATGAAATGCTTCTGTGAAGCATTGCTTTGTGTTGCATAACCTGAACAGAGGCCGAAGAGGCCTAGTCCACGTGGAAATTCTCATGTGTTTCTTTTTTAAATGCGTAGTTTTGCTTCCTTTGTTGATTAAATTAGTAGGAATGGTGCACTGGATTTTCAGATGGAACGTGTTTTCCTCCTGGTTGTGTTTGACAGTGTGGCAGCACAGTTTGAGCATGTTTCTCACGATTTTCAGCACCCGCAATATTTCACTTGGAAAAAGCCCTGACATTGTTTGATGCATTAAGCATCTGTGTTAATCTACCTCCTGATTTTGAAAAATGGAAGGCAAACAGCAACACATCTCCTCTGCGGAATCGACAGAAGAGTTTTAGGGTTTTTTTCCTTAAAAATGAAAAAAAAAATCACCACATATATGGAACAAATAACCAAAATCAGCAATTGACCAAGCAACAGAAATGCATTCTCGTGATTTCTTGGAGATGCCTAAAAGACACCACGTTTTTCCACAGAAGCTTGTTAGATGGTCTATCTAGGTGAGAATTAAAGATAAATAGATGGCTGAGCTTCCTGCCTGTCATTTTCAGGCATCACTTCTCTGAGTGGGATTTACGACCCCTGACTTGCTTGTACGTGGAAATAAAAATGCTATTCAATATTTCATTTGTATTATTGGAAAATAGAGGGAAAAAAATATCGGCAGATTCTTCAAATAATTATCTGAGCTCAAGCAAAATGATGCCATATTATACACAGGATTTAAAAAAGATTATTCTGTGTGATCAATGAAATTTTAAACCCCGTGGCAGATTTATAGTAAAGAGGTGCCATTTCATTTTTTTTAACAAGTTTAATAACTGAGATTGTTTTCTTGTTTTGTGATTGATTATTGTGTGAATCATCTGATGATTTTAGTTGTGACTCATCTGACAAACTCCAAAGTCTGTTATATTTTTATCTCCTGATAAAATCAATAATAAAGAATTATAATCTTGCGGACTCTAAATAGTGAAGCAGACATATTTCTTTTTATAACTTTTTTACTCCATTAAAGCCACAATAGCACATAGATGTGACTGCAGTGACAGCACGTGATTTATGGATAAAACTTTATAATTTTGCCATTATTTTGCTAGTCTATGCACAATTTATAGCTGTTTACTGAACTCTAGAGTGGTTGGTCTCTTGGATCATGGCTGTTCATGTACAGATGTGAAAATGCCTTTGATTATGGCCTTGTGTGGAGAGATAAGCAGCTCCCAGCTCCTGGTGCCTGGAATAGCGTGGGGACATGGACAAAAATCACCAGGAACAATCTGAAACACTCGAGGCACACGCTGGGCGAGATTGACTATCTCGAGCTGCGGGCATTAAATGAAGAAAGATCTTTGTTCTAGATAAGCACGACTGCCTGGTGTTCATCAGCACAGGAGGGTGAGCAGGGAGATTACAGGGACATCACTCTCCTTTAAATCTTCCTGGGCACAGCCAGGGCTATTCACAAACTGATGGTAGATGTGCCCCACGCACATGGAAAGAATATTCCCAGCAGAAGTACATTCTAACAGATCAAATGTGATTTCTTCAGACAAACCAGGAAAATGGAAAAAAAAAAAAAAAAGAAAAATTGTGAAGATGATCTATTTTTTCTTAGATTTTTGGAAGAAATATAATCATTAATTGTACAGCACGTCCTGCACAAAATAACTGACATTCAGAACTGGAATGAAAAGACATGATTATTACCAGCTATTTAGCTGTGCTATATCTTACTGTCAGATGATGTGTGTACAAGCTGTGCACGCTCTCTAGTAAGATGCAGTGATTTTTTTTAACTTGTTTTCTAACAAGATAAATTAATAAGCTATCAGTTGACTACATTAGAGGAACATATTCAGAGGTGTCATCCTGCTTGGCAGCCTGTGCAGGCAGTGCCCTGCGCTTGGTTGGAATCATAGAAACATGGAATTATGGAATATCCTGGGTTGGAAGGGACCCACAAGGATCATTTGTCCCTTCACTGCTGACTCAGATCCACCTGGACATCCACCAGGACCCCCAGGTCCCTTTGTGAGGCTTCTCCCCAGCCTCTCGTTCCCAGCCTGTCCCTTGTTGTGTGTTCACACACATATACACAAAAATGCATTGCTTTCTTTTAATGCACAGCACCAGAAATAAATGAGCCTCAAGTTCCTAACTAAATAATACCTTGTCTAAATGAGAAATTTAATTTTACTATCTGCATTTCTAA
The DNA here is from genome assembly GCA_013397815.1 of Aleadryas rufinucha. Classification (NCBI taxonomy): domain Eukaryota; kingdom Metazoa; phylum Chordata; class Aves; order Passeriformes; genus Aleadryas; species Aleadryas rufinucha. The sequence continues at coordinate 163,153 of VZTH01014647.1, read as the reverse complement.
AGAATAATTAGCAAAAGATGTTGATACATTAAAAAGTTTATGAGGTCGGTCTGACTCACCCATGCAGGTCTTTTTCCCCCCTAGAGTCTTTGTACTATAATTTTTGGATACTAGGTTGAAGCTATAAATAGTGTATAGTTGTGAATCTACATTGGTCAGCAGACTCTTTGTATACAGCATTTTTGAACTACTGTCCTTATAAATAATGTTCTCTGTGATAATCCTCTTCAGTGTGGTGAAAATCGCCCAGCTGGGGCTTGATCCCTGCGTGGGCTGAGTGTGTAACTCAAGGCAGCCAAAAGTGTCCCAGTGCTCCTGGAGACCTCCCACGCTTGAGAGAGCCCCTCAGGACAGAGAAGCTGACCAGTCCAGTCTTGCCTGGCCTTCATTGCCTCACAGCAGAGCTGAGGAAATGGGATGGTGGCCAGAATGCTGCTGTATTCACACCAATTACTTACCACATCATAAAACTGAATAAAATAGGCTCAAAAGATTCAGAGGAGTGTATGAGGGTAAGATGATCTCAAAGCTCAGTGACAGAAATATTTAAGCATCCATACATTTCCAAACATTCTCCGATGTTATAAAGCAAAGTGATGGGGGAAGCTCTCCCACCAAAGCCTTAATGCAAACAGACCCAGCTTTTAAAGGTCTCTGAACACTGGAGAAAAATAAGCTTTTTTCTACTGCAGCCTGAATGAAATTGGACTCCATTCTGTTGTCTTTTGTGGGTAGGAAGGTGCTTGTTCTGTGGCCTGAGTCTGGATGCCTGGGTTTGCCTGACAAGAGGGATTTTCATCTCCATGGAATAGCTGTTCCGCTTGGGATAGGTGTTTCGAGCTGGTGGTTGATCAGGGTAGCCAGTGCCCTTCCAAGAAGCTCCATGTGCACATCTGAAACTAAAAAACCACCCCCAAATCCTGTGTTTATGATTGTACTATTTCCATAGTTCAGTTTGTTTTTACTGTGATCCTCTTCCCACTTCAAAATTTCCTTTTCCCTCCAGGTTTCAATGCTTCAAGTGTAACCCCAGGAAAATGTTTGCACTGCTAACTTTGTGGAGATTCTGTATCAGTTCTTCTGTGTATATTTGTTTTAACCTCGGTGGTTTTGCCTTTGTTTTAACCTTTTTCAAGTAAACACATGTTGTTGTATTCTTATATTTCTACAAGGAAGACATTTGTTATTGGAAAAAATGGCTTTAGGTAGCAGCTGCTTTGAGCTGTTCATTATTTATTGTGTAAAAGCCTTGCTTCCTCGCCACAAGAAAAACACTTTTGTTAGTTATACTCTTTTTGCACACTTGTCTTCTCACTGGGCTGGCATTGTGGCTTTAATTAGTTTTCCCTTTTTTGGCATTATTAAGAACAAAGTTTTTTCTCTCCTTCAATCCTAGCCACCTTTCATGTTTCCACATAGGAATCAAATTTTGCTTTGATTCATTAGCAAAATGACACTGAAATTGAAGGGTATTTTGAACAAAAATCTTTGTTCTGTCTGTGTGGAATATCCTTCCCTTTAAACCTCTGCTTCTCTTTCACTCTCCTCCTTCTTCCTGAGCTCCCAGCTCCTGCAGATAGCAATATGCTACTCATGCCTCTTAAATCTCTAATATTTTCCAGGTGAGAAGAAAAGTGAAGGAAATTGCAGGTCTGTTAAAGGCAGCTGAGAGGGAAGAATGTGTCTTGGAAAAGCCAAGTGCAAACAGGGCTGGGGGGGCCTGCAGAAAACAGGGTCAAGAGATGGAAAGAAGTTTCTTCTTTCCTGCTCCCTGTGTAAATGTGCCCAAGCTGGTGAGTAATGGGGGTATTGATAAATTCTTTTGAATTGCTAAAGGCTTGTTGGAGTTCAGTTCCTGAAGTTCACAGTTCAAGGTTTTTTGTCCAACTTAAACTTCCAACTTTCTTACCCTCATTTGATAAGCTCAGAATTTCCTAGAGCAGTGATTCAATTAGCAGAAGTGCAGGTACCCCTTCAGATGCTTAGAAAACAAAGCAGCCAGCTTCTTTTCAAACAAAAAATGGGTTAACTTATCCAGCAATAAGCATAACTTTTAAAAACTTCAGATTCTGTAAGCCCACAGTAGAAAATAAACTTTTTTTTGGGTTTCACAGATTTGTTATCACAGATGTTCTTAACCTAAATATATGGATATGCAAAAACAAATACTGTTTAAAATATGTATAAACTTCCTTTATTTATGTCTGACACTGATTTCATTCTGACTCCAGGTTTCAAGCAGCTGGAAATGCAAATTCCAGGGCTCAGTGTGCTCCCCTGCTGCTCCCCATGCCTTCCTTGGCAGCAGGAGAGCTCAGCTTGGTGTTTGGGGATGCATCCAGCATTCTGGGAAGAGAGCTGACAACTGTATTTAGAAAGATTTCCCTGCAGTGGATGTGACACTGCCCTCACTGAGTTTAGCTAGGTTCAATGTGCCATTCAAAAAGTGAGCACCAGCCCAGGGCTGTGCAGGTGAGGAGTCACCAACAGCAGCTGTGGTCTGCAAAGGCAGAAACTGGGAGTGGAAAAGCCTCTTTTCCTTCCTTTGTGTGTGCTGGGAATATCAAGGTGTGGCTTGGGCAGGCTGTGAACACACAAACACTGGCAGAAATCAGTGGGGCAGCTGTGCAGCCCTTCCTCCCTGCCCACGTCTCCTTTCAGTGAGCTGCCCTCATTCCTTGTGCAGTGGCTCTCCCAGAATGATGGCAGGGCAGTTTGGAACTGCCAGAATGAGAACTGCCATGGCTGAAGGGAATATTCCAAATGTCGCCGTTTATCAGCATCACGGGCTGGTTTTGGTCTGACCACTTCTTTTCTGTGTCCAACAGAAAAAGTAGGTCCTGCCTCGTCTCCTCTGGCTGCCAGATGGCTGTAGGGAGGTTTTAAGTGTGAGGAAGCTGTCTTTGGGATACAGAGAGGCATCTCCAGCTAGTGGCCTGTCCCAGTTAGAGGGACTGTTCATCGACTTTAAATGAACTTTTTCTGCAGACAGCCTGTTAGATACTCAATTTTGAAATGGCTTAAGGTAGGTGAAATTAATTCCACAGTGGTTATTCAGGTAATCAGCCTTGGGACTTAGCCAGAGGTGCAAACACAAATTGCAGCAGGAGTTTTGCTTCAATTTTGTTTGCAGATAAGGACCATCTATCTATAGATCCTATGGGAAGATGAACAAATGAGAAAAATAATAGCAGAATCTGATTAGTTTATGCTGAGATTTCAATGCAGAAGGAAGGGAAGTTACAAGGCCCTCTCCAGATCAGATGTTACTGCACTCATTTGTTAACGTGCGTCCTTGAATGGAATTAATGAAACCTTTCATTATAGATCAATATGCTTTTTGACTAGACAATATTATGGGTACCTATTGTATATGCTTAATTAGATTGAAATTGCTTTCACATTTCCTTTATATTCAAAAAAAAATCTGATCTCAGCAGTTTAAAAAAGGGAATTACAAAAGTCATCCCCTCCACCATGCTGCTAGAGTCAGCAAGAGAAGGGGAAAAGGGAAAAACTCCTCAGCCAGCTCTCAGGTCTCAGCTTGGTGGCAATTTTGGCAGAGCTCACTAGTGCTGCAGTGTACCCATGACAAAAGCAACTGGTAATTCTTTCACCATCACCAGGAGATTGACAGGTGTCCATTAAAGGCAACAGGTTTGGACTGGGTTTATATAAACAATTTTGAGACATACTTGCCTTTCCTATTTTCTGTCCAAAACCAATTTCTTGACAAAACTGGTCCAAATTAATATGCACCACCCTCCTTCCTCATCTACATCTCCACAAAAACCTTCTCAAGTGATACTTTGCATGTTTCATTTCTTGATGGCCTTTATTGCTCCTTGAATTTTCTCTCAAAACCCTCTCCTAAAACATGTTGTCTCAGTTCCACAGCCCTATTCCTATCAAAATAAGGCCCTTTGTACTTCAGCACTGATTAGTCTGCTATGCTGTTACCTCATGCTTTCAGCTCAGTCCCTGGGGTGTTTCTGGGTTTGTTCCTGGCTGTCCCAAGCACAGTCGCTGCCCTTGTCTCTCACCCTGTTCAGCCACCCGGGTCCCCCAGTGTGGCCCTGGGGCTGTGCCCGTGCTCCAGCCACTGCCCCACATCCTCATGGCACACCCAGGCCTGTCCCTGGGCCTTTCTGAACTGAAATGTCAACTCTCAACCACTCTCTGAAGCCATTTTTGTCCTTAATTCTCCAAGCCCCAGCTTTGCAGCCAGAAGGCTCCTGCTGTTTCCCTGGGGCTGGCATGGGGCAGGATTGGGGTTATTTAGCCTGGAGAAAGGGAGGCTCTCTCTCCTTGGAGCTCTCTACAATTCCCTGACAGGAGGTCGCATCCAGGTGAGGGTCAGGCTCTGCTCCCAAGGAACAAGAAACAGGACAAGGGAAAACGGCCTCAGGCTGCCCCGGGGGAGGTGTAGATTGGCTATTAGAGAAAATTTCTTCACTGAAAGGGCTGTCAAGGGCCTGTCCAGGGAAGTGGTGACTCAACCACTCAAAGACATGTGGCTGTGGCACTTGGGGACATGGTTTAGTGGTGGATTTGGCAGTGCTGGGAGAATGGTTGGACTTGATCTTACAGGGCTTTTCCAACCGAAACAATTCTGTGACTTAGTGCTCCACTGTGCTACGTTCAGTGTCCCTCGGCCTCCTAAGGCTGTATTGTTTATCAGCTTTCCTCCTTCCAAATTCTTTGTTTGTACAGTGGCAGCTTTTGTGCCAATTTTTTTTTTCCTTTGCCTGGAGTTATTGGCAGAGCTAATTAACCACAGAATATAAAAGCCTTGTTCTCCAGGGCCGGGTGGTGTGGTCCCAGAGCAGCTCCAGTGCTGCCTTGGGGCCTGGGGAACGAGCAGAGGGATGGGTTGTCTGAGGGTGGGCAGAATGTCTTCACAAAGAGGCACCAGGTTTATTCCAGCAGAGAATGCAGTCCTTGTTCTGAGGGGGCCACGTGTTGCATCCTTCCTTGCCCCACTCCACAGCCCCAGAGATGGTGCTGGCTGTGCTCACAGCGGGTGGGGCACTGTGGGTGCTGATGGGTGAGAGGGGCTGTGCAGGCTCACCTGTGCCTCTGTGAGTGTGTGAGGGGGCTGCGGGCTGCCTCTGGCTGTGGGTGGGTGCATGGGCTCAGGGTGCTCCTCCCTGCGTTCCTGGAGCTCAGCCACACCTGGGAACAACTGTAGGTGAGGAGAACGGCGAGTGGAAGAGGGGCAGCCCCTGGGGCAGGCGTGGGTGAGAAGGAAAGAGACCCTCCTCCACCTCCAGGCCTGGCCTGGCCTCTGGCTGTGAGCTGTAAGAGACCAAGATTTTTCCACATCCAGAAATGCTTGAGGAACTTTGTCTTCTTTTTTTCTTTTCTTTTTTCTTTTTTTTTTTTGGTCTTTTTTTATTCCTGGACAAATGTCTGCTCCTGACAGGAAACATGACTGGATTGAGTATAAAACGCTGGCGCTGTCCGTGCCGCCCAGCTGAGCCCGGTGCCATGGGGCGGGGGTAGCCCCACGCACGGACCTGCGGGGCTCTGGCGTGACCTCAGCCCACCCGCGGCGCCGTGGGGTGGTCCTGGGCAGCCCGGAGAGAGGCGACAGGGAAGGGACAGACAGGGACAGGGCACCAGCGCCGCAGGATGGGGGTCCCCGGCCCCCTCGCAGCCGTGCCCGTGGGTGCCTGCGTGACTGCGAGGGTGCAGAACGACCCGTAGGGAGGGGACACCCCACCCCTGCCCGGGCACAGGGACCCTGCCCTGGGCTCCTTCCCCCTCTCTTTTCACCCCTCCAACCCCAACTTCTCCCCGCGGGCATCAGCGGAGCGCCAGGAGCGGGGCCCTGCGGGAGGGCAGGGCCGGGGGGCTGCGCTCCCCTGGGCTGGGGGGAAGGGAGAGGAAAATCGAGACGAAGCAACAGCCTCCAGCTTTTCCCTTCCTCTAATCTTGCTTCACTCCCCTTGCTCCCTCTCCCTCCCTCTCCCCTTTCCCCTCCCTCCCTGTTTCTAATTCCTGCCACTAGCTCGGAGCCTCATTCAGCAGCCGCTGCCGCTGGAGTGTAATAGGCTGAAGATGCTGCCGTGCCCGCTCCGCGGCCACTTGTGAATGGGACTTGCCTCGTCTCCCTCCTCCGCGGGCGGCCAAGGGACGCCGCCAGCCCCACCGGACCCGCAGGTGAGCGGGGGGAGCCGGGGGAGCGGCGGGGACAGCGCGGTGCGGGGAGCGCTGCGAGCCCCGCAAGGGGAGAGGGACAGCGAGGGGAAGGCGAGCGGCGGGGGCTGAGCGTCTGGGCAGCTCGGAAATGGGGGTGTCGAGAAGGGGGATGCCTGCGGGGCTCCCCGAAGTTGGCGGTGCCGGGCAGGTGTGCGGAGCGGAGCCGAGCGGGGCCGGGCGCGGTGTGGGCGCTGCGGCGGCCGCGGGGCCCCGGGGCGCGCTCGGCTCTCCGGAGGGAGAAGAAAAACGGTCTGGCAGACGCTGCTTTTTATTTTTTTAATTTTTTTTTTTCTCCCTTCAGTTCTTGCTCGGGGGTGGGGAGGGGGAGGGCGAGCGTTTGGCCCTTTTCAAACGTTCCTCCGGAGAAACAGATGCCGAAAGCCCCGAACTGAAAATCTTTTACTTGCGCCGTAGCTCCCAGGCACGAAATGGATATGCAGGAATTAGAAGTGCATGAAATGAAGGATACTCTAGCCAGAATGAAAAAGGGAAGGACTTTGATTTATACCCTTTCCCCCCGCTCCTTTATTTATTTATTTAATTATTTTGCTGGCTTTCAAACGCATTACTATTCACAAGGTACCAAAATGGTATCTGTCTCCACCACGGGCTAGTCCAAAAAGCATTAGACTCCTGGGTGATGCATGCATAAGCACATCCCCAAGGAAGGTAAAATAGATCAGGCTGCGGGTCCCCATAAATACCATTAAGTTTAGAATAAAAGTGCTTCCTGTGCAGCCCTTCGGGAGCACATATAGCAGTCTGACATCATGATACAAATGCCTTCACCTCCTATAGAAGTCCCCCTTTATTGTCTACTCTTTTAAATATTCATTTGGTGAGGAGAGAACCAGTATATGCTGGGAGAGCTGCTTTGTACCGCTGCTACAAAGGACAGAGTGGCTGTGTAACACTGTATTTACCTACCCAGATATCTGTGACAAAGGAACCTCTTTAGCAAATGAGGTCACTAATTCAGAAATTGGCCCTTTATAAGGAGAATGCTCATTTCTTTTTCACGTTCCAATTACTAGCAACTCTCTGGGAAAGACTTTCTTCCTGTTGATTTGTGATGGTGATACGATAAGCTTTTCATACAGTCCGTGCCTCCCTATTAAGAAATTAAATGTTTTGAATTATTTAATAATGGAACTGTTGAATACGAGAGGCACAGCTAGGCTCAGGAGCAGGGAAGCACGCACTCAGGCGCTGCTGGATGTCCATCTCTTTTCCCCCTCCCTTGCTCTTCCGTCTGCCTGAATGTTTCCAAAGTCTGTGTGATTCTCCAGGTAAATACTTTGTTCTCTTTTTCCACGCTGTCTAACGGATCCCAATGAATAAATTGCCTTTGAGTGCAGAAGTCCTGCAATAATTAATCTGACATCTGCCTCAGCCAGGTCTGTCCGCAGAGGTTTGGAACACAAATCGATGCCTGTGCTTGGTCCTTTGACTGATTTTATAAGCAGAGATATGTGCGAGTCCATGGCAGTGGAACTGCAGATGTTTGCTCAGGAGCAGCAGATCCATGGCAGAGCTGCACAGTTTGTGTGGCCGGGAGAGGGGCACTGAGGGCAGGGGGGAAATTGGGAGTGGAAGGTCTGGTTGGAGCTTCATGCCTTAACACACAAGGCATTCTTGTAGCACATGTCTGCGTCTAGAAAAGTCTATGCTCTAGATAACAGAAGTTCCTGGCTGCAGTTCAAAAGCAGTTCTTCTGCCTCTTGCAGAAGAACAAAATAAAGTTACAGAACTAAGAACAAGATCTTCAGTAAAAGACTTGGAAATTCTTTAGGAAAATTTTACCTAAAGGACATCCTTCTTTGGCAGGCTCTTTTCTTAGGCCCTGAAATAGGATTTTTTTTTTCACCTCAGCCTTGCACATCAGAGAATGAGCATGGACAGAGAATGCTATTTATAGGCTTCTCTACATCAGCTTTAACTTTGCTACAATTATAAGTGTTGCCTGTCCAAAAAAATCAGTAGGAACTAGATTAATTCATTAGCAGAAATGCTGCTACGATAGGACATGCCAAGGGATGAGATAAGTCATTGCAATTTATCAGCAACATTTTCAGAGGAAAATATGTATAGAAGTAGTTGATTGAGAGATAGAACAACTAAATCAATTTTTCTTCTGCATAACAATATGAGGAAACTGCAAAGATTGGAGTGATTTCTGTGATTTATCTGATAAAATGCTTTAAAGTATATCATGTGATTTCAGCTTCAATTAATATGCTATTCTGACAACATCTGACATATTTAATTTAGTGTAAGGAACATATGTGAAGTTTAGAGTTACAGTAGACTGAGACTAACATTCTTATTTTCTGCAACTGCTGTAATGTAACAGCATAACTTGACAAACAAACCTTTTAGTGATAAGAATTCCACAATAGAAGCTATTTCTAGCTCAGACATCATAGAAATTTCAACTCATCTCACACATAAAACTAGCATCTCTTCTTTTTGGTGAACCCCCTAACTGAATTTTGAATCCATTTTGTGAGCTGGATGTTTAGTGAAATATCTTCAGTGTGTGAGAAGGAGAGGTCTCATCTGGAATCAATTAATTTGAAACAGTTTAGCAACATACTTCCTGGGCTTTGTGTATGTGCGTGTCTGAGTTCTTCTACCAGCATTTTAAGCTAAAATCTGTCCATCATTTCCTATGCCATTCCCATTTTTATGTTTTTTAATGGCACTTCAGCTTCCCTTGTTTCTTTGTTGGGGCCAACCCAAGGCTTGGGACAGAAATGACAAGACGACCATTGATTTAAATGGAGATTGTGTCGGGCCCTTTGTCTGGGTGAATTAAGGTGACTTTATGGTCATTTTATGTCATCTACGTCTTTTTATGTCAGATACGTTATCTCTTAGCGGGCAAGGAGCACTGTAGCCATCCGGTTTGATACAGGCTGGACGTGGAGTAAAACGCTTTTNGCAGCAGATCCATGGCAGAGCTGCACAGTTTGTGTGGCCGGGAGAGGGGCGCTGAGAGCAGGGGGGAAATTGGGAGTGGAAGGTCTGGTTGGAGCTTCATGCCTTAACACACAAGGCATTCTTGTAGCACATGTCTGCGTCTAGAAAAGTCTATGCTCTAGATAACAGAAGTTCCTGGCTGCAGTTCAAAAGCAGTTCTTCTGCCTCTTGCAGAAGAACAAAATAAAGTTACAGAACTAAGAACAAGATCTTCAGTAAAAGACTTGGAAATTCTTTAGGAAAATTTTACCTAAAGGACATCCTTCTTTGGCAGGCTCTTTTCTTAGGCCCTGAAATAGGATTTTTTTTTTCACCTCAGCCTTGCACATCAGAGAATGAGCATGGACAGAGAATGCTATTTATAGGCTTCTCTACATCAGCTTTAACTTTGCTACAATTATAAGTGTTGCCTGTCCAAAAAAATCAGTAGGAACTAGATTAATTCATTAGCAGAAATGCTGCTACGATAGGACATGCCAAGGGATGAGATAAGTCATTGCAATTTATCAGCAACATTTTCAGAGGAAAATATGTATAGAAGTAGTTGATTGAGAGATAGAACAACTAAATCAATTTTTCTTCTGCATAACAATATGAGGAAACTGCAAAGATTGGAGTGATTTCTGTGATTTATCTGATAAAATGCTTTAAAGTATATCATGTGATTTCAGCTTCAATTAATATGCTATTCTGACAACATCTGACATATTTAATTTAGTGTAAGGAACATATGTGAAGTTTAGAGTTACAGTAGACTGAGACTAACATTCTTATTTTCTGCAACTGCTGTAATGTAACAGCATAACTTGACAAACAAACCTTTTAGTGATAAGAATTCCACAATAGAAGCTATTTCTAGCTCAGACATCATAGAAATTTCAACTCATCTCACACATAAAACTAGCATCTCTTCTTTTTGGTGAACCCCCTAACTGAATTTTGAATCCATTTTGTGAGCTGGATGTTTAGTGAAATATCTTCAGTGTGTGAGAAGGAGAGGTCTCATCTGGAATCAATTAATTTGAAACAGTTTAGCAACATACTTCCTGGGCTTTGTGTATGTGCGTGTCTGAGTTCTTCTACCAGCATTTTAAGCTAAAATCTGTCCGTCATTTCCTATGCCATTCCCATTTTTATGTTTTTTAATGGCACTTCAGCTTCCCTTGTTTCTTTGTTGGGGCCAACCCAAGGCTTGGGACAGAAATGACAAGANGCAGCAGATCCATGGCAGAGCTGCACAGTTTGTGTGGCCGGGAGAGGGGCGCTGAGAGCAGGGGGGAAATTGGGAGTGGAAGGTCTGGTTGGAGCTTCATGCCTTAACACACAAGGCATTCTTGTAGCACATGTCTGCGTCTAGAAAAGTCTATGCTCTAGATAACAGAAGTTCCTGGCTGCAGTTCAAAAGCAGTTCTTCTGCCTCTTGCAGAAGAACAAAATAAAGTTACAGAACTAAGAACAAGATCTTCAGTAAAAGACTTGGAAATTCTTTAGGAAAATTTTACCTAAAGGACATCCTTCTTTGGCAGGCTCTTTTCTTAGGCCCTGAAATAGGATTTTTTTTTTCACCTCAGCCTTGCACATCAGAGAATGAGCATGGACAGAGAATGCTATTTATAGGCTTCTCTACATCAGCTTTAACTTTGCTACAATTATAAGTGTTGCCTGTCCAAAAAAATCAGTAGGAACTAGATTAATTCATTAGCAGAAATGCTGCTACGATAGGACATGCCAAGGGATGAGATAAGTCATTGCAATTTATCAGCAACATTTTCAGAGGAAAATATGTATAGAAGTAGTTGATTGAGAGATAGAACAACTAAATCAATTTTTCTTCTGCATAACAATATGAGGAAACTGCAAAGATTGGAGTGATTTCTGTGATTTATCTGATAAAATGCTTTAAAGTATATCATGTGATTTCAGCTTCAATTAATATGCTATTCTGACAACATCTGACATATTTAATTTAGTGTAAGGAACATATGTGAAGTTTAGAGTTACAGTAGACTGAGACTAACATTCTTATTTTCTGCAACTGCTGTAATGTAACAGCATAACTTGACAAACAAACCTTTTAGTGATAAGAATTCCACAATAGAAGCTATTTCTAGCTCAGACATCATAGAAATTTCAACTCATCTCACACATAAAACTAGCATCTCTTCTTTTTGGTGAACCCCCTAACTGAATTTTGAATCCATTTTGTGAGCTGGATGTTTAGTGAAATATCTTCAGTGTGTGAGAAGGAGAGGTCTCATCTGGAATCAATTAATTTGAAACAGTTTAGCAACATACTTCCTGGGCTTTGTGTATGTGCGTGTCTGAGTTCTTCTACCAGCATTTTAAGCTAAAATCTGTCCATCATTTCCTATGCCATTCCCATTTTTATGTTTTTTAATGGCACTTCAGCTTCCCTTGTTTCTTTGTTGGGGCCAACCCAAGGCTTGGGACAGAAATGACAAGACGACCATTGATTTAAATGGAGATTGTGTCGGGCCCTTTGTCTGGGTGAATTAAGGTGACTTTATGGTCATTTTATGTCATCTACGTCTTTTTATGTCAGATACGTTATCTCTTAGCGGGCAAGGAGCACTGTAGCCATCCGGTTTGATACAGGCTGGACGTGGAGTAAAACGCTTTTATAGTACTTTAGGAGGAAATGTAGCAGTCCCGTGTCGGGTTTTGATGCTGAAGGCTCTCAGACTGTGAGCGAGTCCATCCGTGGAGTGCATTACCCCCGGGGGAAGGAGGGCTTGCGTCCCTGCGGCTGCTCCGAGGGGCGCGGGCTGCCGGGCTGCAGTGCGGCGGGCGGGCAGCAGAGGGCAGTGCTGGCCCGCGTGTTCCCGGCGCTCTGCCCGCACCGGGAGCGTCCCGCGGGATGCGGGGCCGGACCCGCCGCGCTGCCCCCGGCTCTGTTCCCGGCTCTATTCCCGGAGCCGTTCCTGGCTCTGGTCCCCGCACCGGGAGCGTCCCGCGGGATGCGGGGCCGGACCCGCCGCGCTGCCCCCGGCTCTGTTCCCGGCTCTATTCCCGGAGCCGTTCCTGGCTCTGGTCCCCGCACCGGGAGCGTCCCGCGGGATGCGGGGCCGGACCCGCCGCGCTGCCCCCGGCTCTGTTCCCGGCTCTATTCCCGGAGCCGTTCCTGGCTCTGGTCCCCGCACCGGGAGCGTCCCGCGGGATGCGGGGCCGGACCCGCCGCGCTGCCCCCGGCTCTGTTCCCGGCTCTATTCCCGGAGCCGTTCCTGGCTCTGGTCCCCGCACCGGGAGCGTCCCGCGGGATGCGGGGCCGGACCCGCCGCGCTGCCCCCGGCTCTGTTCCCGGCTCTATTCCCGGAGCCGTTCCTGGCTCTGGTCCCCGCACCGGGAGCGTCCCGCGGGATGCGGGGCCGGACCCGCCGCGCTGCCCCCGGCTCTGTTCCCGGCTCTATTCCCGGAGCCGTTCCTGGCTCTGGTCCCCGCACCGGGAGCGTCCCGCGGGATGCGGGGCCGGACCCGCCGCGCTGCCCCCGGCTCTGTTCCCGGCTCTATTCCCGGAGCCGTTCCTGGCTCTGGTCCCCGCACCGGGAGCGTCCCGCGGGATGCGGGCCCGCACCCGCCGCGCTGCCCCCGGCTCTGTTCCCGGCTCTATTCCCGGAGCCGTTCCTGGCTCTGGTCCCCGCACCGGGAGCGTCCCGCGGGATGCGGGGCCGGACCCGCCGCGCTGCCCCCGGCTCTGTTCCCGGCTCTATTCCCGGAGCCGTTCCTGGCTCTGGTCCCCGCACCGGGAGCGGAGCCGGACCCGCCGCGCTGCTCCCGGCTCTGTTCCCGGCTCTATTCCCGGAGCCGTTCCTGGCTCTGGTCCCCGCACCGGGAGCGGAGCCGGACCCGCCGCGCTGCTCCCGGCTCTGTTCCCGGCTCTATTCCCGGAGCCGTTCCTGGCTCTGGTCCCCGCACCGGGAGCGGAGCCGGACCCGCCGCGCTGCTCCCGGCTCTGTTCCCGGCTCTATTCCCGGAGCCGTTCCTGGCTCTGGTCCCCGCACCGGGAGCGGAGCCGGACCCGCCGCGCTGCTCCCGGCTCTGTTCCCGGCTCTATTCCCGGAGCCGTTCCTGGCTCTGGTCCCCGCACCGGGAGCGGAGCCGGACCCGCCGCGCTGCTCCCGGCTCTGTTCCCGGCTCTATTCCCGGAGCCGTTCCTGGCTCTGGTCCCCGCACCGGGAGCGGAGCCGGACCCGCCGCGCTGCTCCCGGCTCTGTTCCCGGCTCTATTCCCGGAGCCGTTCCTGGCTCTGGTCCCCGCACCGGGAGCGGAGCCGGACCCGCCGCGCTGCTCCCGGCTCTGTTCCCGGCTCTATTCCCGGAGCCGTTCCTGGCTCTGGTCCCCGCACCGGGAGCGGAGCCGGACCCGCCGCGCTGCTCCCGGCTCTGTTCCCGGCTCTATTCCCGGAGCCGTTCCTGGCTCTGGTCCCCGCACCGGGAGCGGAGCCGGACCCGCCGCGCTGCTCCCGGCTCTGTTCCCGGCTCTATTCCCGGAGCCGTTCCTGGCTCTGGTCCCCGCACCGGGAGCGGAGCCGGACCCGCCGCGCTGCTCCCGGCTCTGTTCCCGGCTCTATTCCCGGAGCCGTTCCTGGCTCTGGTCCCCGCACCGGGAGCGGAGCCGGACCCGCCGCGCTGCTCCCGGCTCTGTTCCCGGCTCTATTCCCGGAGCCGTTCCTGGCTCTGGTCCCCGCACCGGGAGCGGAGCCGGACCCGCCGCGCTGCTCCCGGCTCTGTTCCCGGCTCTATTCCCGGAGCCGTTCCTGGCTCTGGTCCCCGCACCGGGAGCGGAGCCGGACCCGCCGCGCTGCTCCCGGCTCTGTTCCCGGCTCTATTCCCGGAGCCGTTCCTGGCTCTGGTCCCCGCACCGGGAGCGGAGCCGGACCCGCCGCGCTGCTCCCGGCTCTGTTCCCGGCTCTATTCCCGGAGCCGTTCCTGGCTCTGGTCCCCGCACCGGGAGCGGAGCCGGACCCGCCGCGCTGCTCCCGGCTCTGTTCCCGGCTCTATTCCCGGAGCCGTTCCTGGCTCTGGTCCCCGCACCGGGAGCGGAGCCGGACCCGCCGCGCTGCTCCCGGCTCTGTTCCCGGCTCTATTCCCGGAGCCGTTCCTGGCTCTGGTCCCCGCACCGGGAGCGGAGCCGGACCCGCCGCGCTGCTCCCGGCTCTGTTCCCGGCTCTATTCCCGGAGCCGTTCCTGGCTCTGGTCCCCGCACCGGGAGCGGAGCCGGACCCGCCGCGCTGCTCCCGGCTCTGTTCCCGGCTCTATTCCCGGAGCCGTTCCTGGCTCTGGTCCCCGCACCGGGAGCGGAGCCGGACCCGCCGCGCTGCTCCCGGCTCTGTTCCCGGCTCTATTCCCGGAGCCGTTCCTGGCTCTGGTCCCCGCACCGGGAGCGGAGCCGGACCCGCCGCGCTGCTCCCGGCTCTGTTCCCGGCTCTATTCCCGGAGCCGTTCCTGGCTCTGGTCCCCGCACCGGGAGCGGAGCCGGACCCGCCGCGCTGCTCCCGGCTCTGTTCCCGGCTCTATTCCCGGAGCCGTTCCTGGCTCTGGTCCCCGCACCGGGAGCGGAGCCGGACCCGCCGCGCTGCTCCCGGCTCTGTTCCCGGCTCTATTCCCGGAGCCGTTCCTGGCTCTGGTCCCCGCACCGGGAGCGTCCCGCGGGATGCGGGGCCGGACCCGCCGCGCTGCCCCCGGCTCTGTTCCCGGCTCTATTCCCGGAGCCGTTCCTGGCTCTGGTCCCCGCACCGGGAGCGGAGCCGGACCCGCCGCGCTGCTCCCGGCTCTGTTCCCGGTTCTATGCTCGCCTCTGTCCCCGCACCGGGAGCATCCCGCGGGATGCTCCCGGTGCGGGGACAGAGGCGAGAATAGAGCCGGGAACAGAGCCGGGAGCAGCGCGGCGGGTCCGGCTCCGCTCCCGGTGCGGGGACAGAGGCGAGAATAGAGCCGGGAACAGAGCCGGGAGCAGCGCGGCGGGTCCGGCTCCGCTCCCGGTGCGGGGACAGAGGCGAGAATAGAGCCGGGAACAGAGCCGGGAGCAGCGCGGCGGGTCCGGCTCCGCTCCCGGTGCGGGGACAGAGGCGAGAATAGAGCCGGGAACAGAGCCGGGAGCAGCGCGGCGGGTCCGGCCCCGCATCCCGCGGGATGCGGGGCCGCACCCGCCGCGCCGGGATCGCGCTCCGCGCTGCCCGGGGTTTTACAGCCCTCCAGCAGCTGCATCGCCTCACCTGCGGCGGCACGGCACCGTCTGGGCTCTGGCGGAGGAGTTTTGGGATGCTGGAAGTCCGGCTTGTCTGCAGACAAGCTGACTCCACAGCTGGAGGCTGGGTGTGGAATAACAGCTCGGGCCCCCTCTTGGAAGGGTTTTGCTCTCTTTATTCCTTTTTCAAAGGCAGTGTCGGTTCATGCGATGCCAAGAGTTTAAAGGTGGAAAAAAATGATACAGCGAAACAAAATGTATTTATTTCAGAGATTTTATCGGGTTTGAGAGATCTTGTAAAGACATCCTTGATAGGAGAAAAAAACCCGAAAACAAGACATTTTGGGCTAAATTGGACTGGTTTTATCTGTACACATCCAGGTCAGTGGAGCTTACAGCTGAAGGACTGAGAAAAGCAGTTTGGTTCAAATCACTTCCATATATCCCGCAGCACCCTGGAATACAAAAGATATTGTTACTACCCATCATTGCAAATCATAGACTCATGGAAAGTTTGGGGTTGGAAGGGACCTTAGAGCTCATTTCCTTCCACCCCCTGCGATGGGCAGGGACACCTTCCACTGTCCCAGGCTGCTCCAAAGCCCATCCATGCTGGACACTGACCAGCAAGGACATATATGACTGTGTAGATGTGAAATGGTTGCAGGCATGGAAAGAGGCTTATTCCACCTGCCTTCTTCTGATGTTCTTTTCTAGACATGCACTTTGGGGTGTTCCTACAGACTGGGTCTTTGATTTGGCTCAGACCAACCACATTCCTGTGTATAAGAAGGATACAACGTAAATAACAGAGTGCAAAACTCTACAATATTGCAAAACGTCCACTGGGTGCAGCCAGAAAAGTTCATTAATGCACCTAATCCAAGTTCTTGCCCACACCTTTGATGCCAAACCCAGGCAACACAGTGCCATGACAGCTGTGTAGTTTTCTGTCAATGGCTTGAGAGAGGATATTAATTATTATCTTAGAGGAACAACCCTTGGTGAGAGTGTCAGTGGCTCCTGCACAGGGAAAGGGGCACAGGAGGCCTGTCAGTGCCCATCCTCTGTGCTGCCGGGCAGGGAACATCCCTTCAGCTGCTCCCTGTGCTCGGGCTGGGAGGAAAACTTCGAGCTGCCAGTGCTGCTTAAGGCCCTCCCGAGAAGATTCCGCACGGCTGGGACATTAGCAGGGACATTAGCAGGGACATTAGCGGTGCCTGGCGAGCCAGCGGGGACTCAGAGACAAGGCTCTGGAGCCGGCAGCCGTGCTGCTGAGCGGTGCCCGGGGGGACGGTGACATTACGGCTCATTTTGCCTGACAAAGGCATCGGGGCTCCTGCCACAGCGGCTTGGGTGGCGCGGTGGCTCCCAGGCATCCCCGTCCCACTGAGCTCTGCCGGCTCCACGAGCCGTGATTTAGCTCCTCGATTTTTAAAGTGCTGCCTTAAGCGAATTCTAAGGGGTTTTTGTGTGTGTGGTTGGTTGGTTGGTTGGTTTTTTTTTCTCCAAAGTTTGGCAATGAGTGAGAGCCCTCTCCCTTCTGAATCAGCAAGAGTTCATCAGAATTCTTAATTGGAATGCAATGGCAGGCAGAGTTGGAGTCGTAGAAATCAATGCAAATGGATTAAAAGAAAAGGAGCGAGTAACTGAATGCAAAAGAGGAGCCAGGATTTTCCAGAGTGATTGGTGAACAGTGCAGCAAGAGGTTCCCAAACATAATTCATTATTATAATGATGATTTAATAGTTCATCAACAGGTAGACTGTAGCCACATCATAGATACACTAACAGAAATTGTGGATCATGGAGTGTTATAATGCGGGCAAAATTGAGCCAGACTTTGACATGTGAATGTCAGCTGCAGGAAACGCCTATCTAGACAGTAATTACAATTAAGGTTTCATTAAACTGTGTTGGTGCTGACTGACAGTGTTGCCATGAGCCCCCAGTGATGCTGAGAGGACACCGGCCCATGCAGGGGAGCACTGGAGAGATGAGCAGGAGGAATTTTACACAATAGCCCTTGAAAACACAGAGTTTTTGTGATTGTGAGCTGCACAGTGCTGAGCATTTAACTCCCCTATCTTTATATGGTGCAACTGGTGCAGGTTTTCGTGCCCTGTGAGCAAGCCCAGCCTGAACTCAGCCTGGCTGGGTCAGCTGTGCACCAGTTTGTTCCTGGATCCTGTCCTCCAAACCGGGACAGACGGTAAATCTGTGCTGTGCCCTCTCACAGCCCCATTCCCTTCCATGTGAGCCCCTAATCACACAGTCTGTGCTGGCCTGGGAAGCTAAAAACCTCCTTAACTCGCTGCCAATCCCATTGATGGGCTGCTGCTTCTGCCCCACATTTTAGTGCTCTTCCCTTTACATCAGATATTCCAAGTGAGAGAGTTACACTTAAGGTTAAACTGCTGCCATATAAACTCTGGTTCAACATAATTTTGATCCCAGTGAGGCTGCTGATATATACTTTTAAATGAAATCAAACTTCAGAAATACATTAATTGGTCTCAGTGGTTAAGTTAAATAGTTAAATACATGCATACATATCATTCTGCCAAGGCTAAGTCATTAGTTCAGTGGAAAGCAGAAATGATGGCTCTATTGGAATCAGGAGACTAAACCCTATTTCCATTAATGCTAACTGTTTTATTAATACATGCATGTGTCGGCATTAAGTCATAAATTTAAATGGCCTGTCCCTTCTTGATTTAAAGTAATTATCTCACAGATCCTGGCTGCTGAATGAGTAACTCTGTTACTTCTTTCAACTTTTATCAATTAAGTTTTTTTGGGGTTTGTTTTTGTGTATAGACATTGCAAGGCAAACAAAAGAAATAGAGCTTGTGCAAAGTTGGCTGGCATTTGAACCAAAAATAAATGTATTTTCATTGCCCAAGTAAAATATCTGTAACTATGCCAGCCCCCAAACAAGGATTCCCAAGACCTTTAGTCACAGACCTGCTTGCATCTTACGTGCACTTTGTACATTCATTTGTAGAGGTCACTGGAAAACTCTGAGGAAGCAACAGGTAAAACTTGCAACCTTTATATTGCTCAAGGAAAATGACATTAAAAAGTTTATTTATTTTTATTATCTCCTAATTTTTGGAGATAGTTTAATTTGATAAAGAGAGATCCTGAGATAAATACAGGACTTTGAATGGCATTTAGAAATTAAGAATGTTCTCATTAGAAATAAAAAACACAGTTGAAGTGTTGGGATTCAGTTCTGGGATTCAATCTCATCCTCTTCAGAGCAGTGCTCCCTCCAGAGACCTGACCACACACTGGTGCAGTTAAATATTTCTCAGCATCACTCAGTTCATGGTAGATCACCACTGAAGACAAGGCTTTAGTGCATTTCTTCCTCTCAGAGCACTTCCTGGCCAGGCAGGGATGACTGTGAGCTGTTTTCCAGGAAGGAGCAATATCAGAGCGGCTGAATGCTGCCAGGTTAGTTCAGTAGGTGCAGAGCACTGATCAAACCCTCCCGTTTCATCTCACATGAGCCACAGGGATCAGCAGCCTGGTGGAACTGAGAATCACTCAAACATTTATCCAGTGCACACAGAGAACAGATATTTTTTATGGTAATGACTCCTTCCTATTTTCTTTCAGCATATTTTTCTTGCAATTGAAATTCCAGAGAAGATCTTCAATATTTCACATTAGTGAAAAGTCACTGTTCATTCACAGTTTCAAACCCAATTTCTCCAGACGTAAGAGGTTCCAAAATTTTGAAAAGCAGCTGAATAATAATTTTACTTGGGGCTTTGATTCGAATAGAAAATTTTGTCCACTGCTGATTGTTGCCTTTTTATTTGTTACTGTTCCAATTATAGCTGGTATAGCTGGGAGAATATGGCTGATTAGTATGCATTTCAATTCTTCTTAGCACGGTGGCAATTTCCATAGCATTTCTTTTTCTAAAGCAAGAAGAAAACATAGCAGGCAGTGGCATTTGCATGCAAATAATTTGTCATTTACATACAAAAGGGCTGATTAGGTAGCAATACATGTGGCTGCAGGTCAGACAGGATGGTCATAATTGCTCTTTCTGTCCTTAAAATTGTGAGGTTTGTAATATTTATATGAAAAATTATGTTCATAAATTCATTATGTTTATGTTTCAAGTATTGAGTTACAAATCCTCTTAGAGATCTCTGTTATTCTGTGGTGCTTTGGCTACAGCCCTGTAAGTGAAACTGGTTTTAGTTGATCCCTTCTTCAGAGCTTCCCAATCCTGTGCTGCAGGTCACAGTCCGCTGCCCTGGACAAACAAAGCTGATTTGGAGAACTCAGAGCTAATTGGGGCATCTGCATGACCTGGGTCACCACAAACCATGTTCAATAGTTAAGGTTGATGTCTCTGTGCCCTTGGAGTCCTGCCTGTGCTCCTGGGCTTAGTTCGGGGTCTCTCAGGTTCCTGCACCTTCAGCTGGAGTTCACTGAACTTGCTGATGTGTGGATGAGATTCCTTGGCCTTCAGTTTATTAGATCCTGCTCTCCCTCTGCAGCTCCAAATCTAATATTCAGTGAACATTTCCCCTTCAGAGTTNGCTGAATGCTGCCAGGTTAGTTCAGTAGGTGCAGAGCACTGATCAAACCCTCCCGTTTCATCTCACATGAGCCACAGGGATCAGCAGCCTGGTGGAACTGAGAATCACTCAAACATTTATCCAGTGCACACAGAGAACAGATATTTTTTATGGTAATGACTCCTTCCTATTTTCTTTCAGCATATTTTTCTTGCAATTGAAATTCCAGAGAAGATCTTCAATATTTCACATTAGTGAAAAGTCACTGTTCATTCACAGTTTCAAACCCAATTTCTCCAGACGTAAGAGGTTCCAAAATTTTGAAAAGCAGCTGAATAATAATTTTACTTGGGGCTTTGATTCGAATAGAAAATTTTGTCCACTGCTGATTGTTGCCTTTTTATTTGTTACTGTTCCAATTATAGCTGGTATAGCTGGGAGAATATGGCTGATTAGTATGCATTTCAATTCTTCTTAGCACGGTGGCAATTTCCATAGCATTTCTTTTTCTAAAGCAAGAAGAAAACATAGCAGGCAGTGGCATTTGCATGCAAACAATTTGTCATTTACATACAAAAGGGCTGATTAGGTAGCAATACATGTGGCTGCAGGTCAGACAGGATGGTCATAATTGCTCCTTCTGTCCTTAAAATTGTGAGGTTTGTAATATTTATATGAAAAATTATGTTCATAAATTCATTATGTTTATGTTTCAAGTATTGAGTTACAAATCCTCTTAGAGATCTCTGTTATTCTGTGGTGCTTTGGCTACAGCCCTGTAAGTGAAACTGGTTTTAGTTGATCCCTTCTTCAGAGCTTCCCAATCCTGTGCTGCAGGTCACAGTCCGCTGCCCTGGACAAACAAAGCTGATTTGGAGAACTCAGAGCTAATTGGGGCATCTGCATGACCTGGGTCACAACAAACCATGTTCAATAGTTAAGGTTGATGTCTCTGTGCCCTTGGAGTCCTGCCTGTGCTCCTGGGCTTGGTTCGGGGTCTCTCAGGTTCCTGCACCTTCAGCTGGAGTTCACTGAACTTGCTGATGTGTGGATGAGATTCCTTGGCCTTCAGTTTATTAGATCCTGCTCTCCCTCTGCAGCTCCAAATCTAATATTCAGTGAACATTTCCCCTTCAGAGTTTCCCGCTTTTCAGTGCAAACTTTGCCCTCCCATAACCTCACCTTTAGCAGGTACAGCGGCCTCTTCTGACCTCTCCTTTTTATTTTCATATTTCTCCTTTACTCAACTCTCTCCACTTGTGTTCAAAAGCGGAGACATTCTTCTCAGCTTCCTTGGGCCAGGCTTATCCAACATTTGCCTTCTCCTCTGACTCTTCCTACTCTCTGAATTAAGCAAGGTTTCCATGCCCAGCCTGCAGGGCAATCACACTCCTCACTACAAGCTTGGAGCTGATGTCCAGTGACCTTCTGCTGACATTATTTCACTTTTTGGATCCAACAGCAAAAGCTCCTTTTTCTGTGTATTTGTCTCAGTGTATGTCAAAGTGCTGGGAGCAGCTAAAATTAATTCTCAGCACATTCAATGACTTCAATAATTATTTACTTCATGAGAAAGAAAACTCCACGTTTAAATGAGGCAACAGAGTGTGATCTGAGAAATACTTGAGCACTCTCAGGAGAGAGGAAATGGAAACCAGCCCTGCTGCCTCTCCAGATATGTGCAATATGCATCTGTCACATGGAACTAGGACATGATGAACTCCATGAAAAGGTAGTGTGAGGATTTACTCCAGGCTGCAGTGATGTGCTGTCATTCTGGAGCATCACAAATTACCAAGTGGCTGCTGGCTTGGGCTTTAAAGGAGCAGTCAAAACATATGAGGAAAATCAAAAGTCAAAAGTCAATTTGCTAATTTTTTTCCTCATGGCACGGGCTTGACATAGAGTTCCACCTTATTGTGCCCTTCAGTGTGGATCTGTACTTTTGGAAGGCATGGGGAATGTCCACCTTGGTTAATACATGCTCAGAACTTTGTTATTGTTGTTAGCAGTCTCTTTAAATGATTTTTATGAGCAGGTGAGTTTGAACTGTTTATCTGATGTTTGCACTTTCCTAATTAAATTCAGACTGGTGAACCTGATCTAAAGCAGAGAAATTGTGCTGTCCATGGGGTTATTCACTGACGCTGGGATTATTGATCTGCACCCTTGATATGGCATTTCAACGGGTGTTGGTGGTTCCACTGATTTGGTGTTTGAGTTTAGATGGAGTTGTGCATCCCAGGGCTAGGCCAGGTTTTAGGAATGCTACCAGTGCACCATCAAATGGATGAAATTGCACAAATGTTTGTTTAATTTTCCAATCAAGTTGAACACGAAATGAGTTGGGCTGAAATAACCAAGTCTGCAGAGGAAGGGCCAGCTCTGAGATTTACCAAGATTTGACAGATGCTCATTGTTGTGACTTTGGTTTTTCATGAGCTGGAGGTCAGGGAGGGTGTTCCTGGAATTTCTGCCTTCCCGGGATCCTGAGGGCTCTGACCAGACTGTGCACATGTCTCCCACCACTGACAGACTGGGTGCATTCTGTGTTTTGGTCACAGAGCTGTGAAATCCTGCTCCTGACTATCCCCACAAACAGTCTGGGGAACAGCTCAGCCTTTATGGTATTTCCCTTCAAAAATGAGTGACCAGCAAGTCTTTTCTTGGAAGTTGTATATTATAGGAGAGCTACCAAAACTCAGGACTTTTAATTTCTATTTACTTTTTTTCCCCCAAAAATTTACAGAAGGTCATTGATACTTTATTAAGAAAATAAAGTAAATGAAATTAATCATGTATACAAAAGGCTTTTCCATTGGTATTTAATCATTTTGTCTACTGGAGAAGAGAAGGAGAATGTTTTTGCCCAGAGGTATCTCCCATCTGGAAATCACATCCATTTTTACTAGAAATGAAATCATTCAAAATAAACTGGAGTAAAGCTTGTGTTTTAACTGTTTCCATGTGCTTTAAAGTAGACTATACTTAACCCATAAGTGCCTTGGGCATTTTATTACTCTGAGTTAATGAATGCTAATTGCTTGTTGAATCTGAGAGCAGCAGCTCCTCCTTTAATGCTGTTCACTGGTGTTACCAGGAGTGTTTGCTCAAGGAGGAAGCTTTCCCATTTCACATGTTAGTTATATGTGCAGCTCCTTTGGCTTTATGGAAAATGCATAAAATTGTGTCTACATTGACTTCTTTTCTCATTCTTCCCAATTAGTTATACACATTTCCCCTCTGGGCTTTACAGAAGGCCCCAAGTTCTACTTTCCAAGAAATCAGAAACATCCCAATACTATTTAATTAAACACCCCATCCTTTTAAATAACTTATCAAGCATTTTAAATGTAAATATGTGGATTTCCATCTACATCCTGATGCCCCCAAATAATTTGCCTGTTATCTAGGGGAAGGCAGGCATGTTCATTATGCTTTCTGCAGCCTGTATCCCCGTGAATTGAGATGTCACTCTCCATGACAGGGATCCTTTCCACAGCTGTGCTGTGAAGGACAGATGCCTTTCTGCTGTGGATGAGACCAGAAAAAGTCTTGTTGCAGAACTGTTTTTGCCACATCTCAGTAGTCTGGTGAGGTCATTTCCATAATCCATGGAACTGCTGCTAAAATTAGGGGTGTATCCATGGCTGTGTTGGAGCTGTGCAGGGAACTGAGTGAGAGATCGCTATATATTAATTATGCCTTCTAATTATGTCCTTTTAGTAACCTCCTCATGTCCCGAAAGAATCTCAGAATTCTGAATGAAGAGGAGCCTAATTCCTCATTTATGGAGAGGAATTCTCTGGGTAATCATACTCAGAATGGCAAATCAGCTGAGAGCACAGTGTCTGCATTGATTTCAGTTTCTGCTTTTCTGCAGGCAGTATGACCAGGGCTTTGACTTGGTCATGGCACACATGAATTCATCCAGGTGCTTGCATTGAGGAGAGGGAAGGCTGAAATCTACTTGGTTTCCCTATCTGAGGAGTGTTCTTTCACCTGACTAGAGGAATCTGTGCCCACTCACATTTCTTTTGGGGGAAATAGTTGGGAAGCATGGACGTGATGAAAACTCCTGTATTGCCAAGGCAAACCCCTTTGCTTCTCAGCAGCATTTTTCTGTCTCAGTGTCATGCTATCTAAAGAGTAGCTCCCAAAAATTAATATTAAGACAAGTTGACTTGACTGGGAAATAATTTCAGCTTGTTTAGAAGGGAGAGATTCAGCCTTCCAATGAGCATCCCATGAAGTGTGAGGTACAGGGATCCTCCTGGACCTACTGTGCCTGCTGTGCTCCCACTGGAGCAGCATTCCCAAATGATGCTGTGGGGCTCACTTTGGAATGCCAGAACGCTGCCTGAAGTCTGCTACTGGTGCCAGAAGGGTTAAACCCCATGTGGGCCAGTTATCTGTGTGCAGCTTCAAACAGCCACATTCCACATCAAAAAGGGACTGCAGCAACTCCTTGATCAAAGCTCAGGTAATTTAATTATTTGCCTTCATGAATCAAGGGGTCCTTGAACAAGCTCGGGATGCCTGGATATTAGAATATGGGAAATTTATTGTTTCACTCCTTCTAATATTCCAACATCAAAGAGAGCCTGTTCCTGTAAACAAAGCAGTGGGAAGTCAAAGAATTCGAGCAAAAGCTAATGTGGAGAGACTCAAGTTTTCTAAGGTCTTTGTGAGCTGGAAATTAAGATGATTCCCGTGGGGTGAGATATTCACCACTGTGATCCTTTGTGTCTGTTTTATGTAAGCAAACATCTGTCCCACGCTGAAATGCTCAGCTCCTGCTCCTGTACAGTCACTTAGTTGCCGTTGTTTTCCCTGTTTCTCAGTTTTGG
Organism: Aleadryas rufinucha; assembly: GCA_013397815.1. Classification (NCBI taxonomy): domain Eukaryota; kingdom Metazoa; phylum Chordata; class Aves; order Passeriformes; genus Aleadryas; species Aleadryas rufinucha. The sequence continues at coordinate 138,366 of VZTH01014647.1, read as the reverse complement.
GCGATGTTTCGCATTTTGGGTTGCAAATCTCTCTTTGCCAAGCTCTGAGTGGCTCTCTGACCACGTCACGCTTTGAGATTCTAATTAGCACGGTGCAATTAGACTGGGCACCCTTGTGCGGGGTAGGCGGCTCCCGCAGCATCCCGGCCAAAAGCCGGGATAAATTCCGGGAGGGGAGGGAAGCCGGGGGCTGAGGGAGCAGAGCTCAGCCCCGAGCGCTCCCTGCGCCTCTCACGGCGGCACAGACAGTTCACAATTAATGAAGCGAAAATGGATTGGCATTTTTAAAACCCCAACCGTAGCAGAGAAGTGTGTGCTGACACCAGAATGGATCCTCAGCCCGCAAAACCAAATGTTGCTTTATTTCTAGGAGAGATGAATTCCTTTGTATCTTTCCCTTTTCTTTTTATTTTCACATTCTCTTTTCTCGGTCTGCCAAATTTTCTTTCGCAGCTGAGGCCTGACCCCTCTTTTTTCCTTGCTCATGGAACAAACATAATGTACTAGAATTTCTTCTGGTAAGTGCCAGCCTTGGTGTGTGTGCTGTGTGTTTATGTGCTACGTCATTTCTGCATGAAAGCTCTGCTTGCCTGTGCTGTCCTGGCTTTGGATGTGTGGTATTCACAACCCGCACCAGTCCTGTGTGTGAGGCTGCTGCTGGAGGCAGTGAGATGTCTCTGTGCTTCCTCGTGTATAGCAGGAGCAAAAATAAATTAGTGGGAGACAAATCAGCAGAGAGAGGAAACAAATGCAGTCACTCGGTGCAGTGTGAAATGTTTCTGGGAAAAAAGTTATCTAAATAGATAACATAAAAGTTATCTAAATAGAAAACAAAACAGTGGCTCATTCCACCTGCTTGTAATTACCTGTGAGGTAAGAGCCACACATTTCTAATGCTGCAGATCAGTTTGCAAATGAAAATTCTTTCTTTGAAAATGCAATGGAAATTTTTTTAGAGAGAGGGCTGCAAAATGCAGAATATGGTAAATAAACTACTTAATTATTTTATACGACACAGTAAATAATTAAGTTAGCAATGCAGTATTCTGCAGCTCACTGGTGAGGAGCTCTACAGAGTACTTTGTTTAAATGGTGAGAGGATGCTTGGAGAGATGTTCCTCTGCTTGGTGTGAAGAAAATGTAACCTTCATATATTGATTAACTGTAGAACAGCTCTATCAGCTCTGTGCATCACAGTTCCTTACAGATCACAGAATTTAATCAACTGTGCTCCGTTTTAGAGACATTCCAAATTCCTACAACAAAACCCGGGCAACTGTTATTGGGAGAATGTTTCGTCTGGGACTTTTAAAACCATTGAGTCCCATTTTTCAGTTCCTTTAGTTTCGACAGGGAACTTTTAAGCCTGAAAGACTTTGCTCTTAATTCCAATGAACTAAATATGGTCAGTTTATTACCAGGTGAAAATCTCATTCCTCGTTTTCTGAGAAGTCAGCCAGCAGAAGGGTGATTAAGTCAGCCAGCAGAAGGGTGATTATTTCACTCAAGGGGAAGTCACTTGGTTAGGATTTCCAGTAGCATCCAAGACAGCCAGGCAGAATTGCCAAAAAGTTTTCCAGGACAGGTTGGACGGGGCTTGGACCAACCTGGTCTAGTGGAAGGTGTCCCTGCCCGTGGGAGGGGGTGATTTTTAGGATCCTTTGCAACCCAAACCATTCCATGACCCTATATGAGAACACACACCCCTCCCGAGTGTCAGTCCCAGAGCTGCTGTGAGTTCTCTGATGCAAACAGGGGTTTATGGAAGCCTCAGCTTGTGCCCCAGGAGCTCAGAGGTTCCGTGGGCAGTGGATGATGCAGCAGCAGAGCTCATGCCTGTGCCATTACCAGAGGAGGAGGAATTGATTAGCAATAACACACTTCATTAACACTGCACTTTCTCAATCATTGTAATTGTGGCTCTTCCCCTAAAACATCAAGTGGAGCAGGTTTTGTTTCAACCAAATCAATCTAATGTGTTAGAATTTACATAATTTCCTCTCATTTCGTTTATGGAGCAGCAGGAATTTTAATTTGCATTGTCTGTATAGTCTATAATCAAAGTGTTAAGAGCACAAGGTTTATTCATTATGTATGGCATGTGGTGACAAATTTGCATAATGGGCCACATCTTGCTGAAATATTCCTTCTATCCCCACACCCACCTTGGCAATTTCATCTATAACTGATTTTCTGTAAACCTGGTGATTCAATTACACAAGACTTTGAGTTCCTTGGAATATTTATTGAGGAGAAGTATGCCTATAAAAATTAAAAAGTGGATAAAATATACTGAAAGATGAGAAGGGCTAAGGGAAAGCCTTGAAAACTGAGCTGTGTTTCCTGATTCAGGGATAAAGCTGATATAAACCCGCTGTTGCTGTAGAGTGAAGGTGAACATTCACAGGTTGAATGGAAAGGTGCCTTTCATGTTTGTTTAGTGGCAATTACTGCACAGACTCTTTCCTATGAAAATTTTCAGGACTAAGTTAGGGACTAAAAAGCCATTAAGCAATTAAGGTGCTGACAATGAAAACCTCCATCACAGACTGTTGTCTGCCACGGCCAACATTTGCTTTATGAAAATGAAGTACTTTGCAGAATTTAATTTTTTTTAATAGAAGATGATTATATTTTAGCAAATAGAGGGAAAAAATGTAGGAGCTAAAAATGTCATCTAAATGAAGGATGTAATGCATCCTTTGGTTTGGATGCCCAAGGCCCTCTATAGAGCATCTCAGAATGTAAGATTTATCATTTAGATCTTCAGTTGCTGAGTTTTGGATGTGGCACAGTTCCATTCTCCCTTTTGCTGCCCAAGGATAGTCAGACTAAAATGTAGGAATTTACACTTATCTTTATTATATCCAGCTATCTTGCAATCCAACAGTATAAACAAATATCTTCTGTGTACTAACACGATCAGAAATTCAGGTAGTACAAGATTCATCTACCTTTGATCAAAGCAAAGCTCCTGACAGAAATGCAGAATATCTTTAGATGTTGACAGCTACGCTCTTTGTAAGAGAGTACATGGACAGGTGTTTCGGTCCTTTAAGAAAATATTCAGATAATTTTATTAACACATCCTTAAATCCCTCATCTGAGGTTAAGAGTTTAAAACTCCCAAAGTGCATTGTATTATTTTAGCCCCTGCTAAGAAAAGGGGCTGTGGGTGTATTACATGCATGATGACTTGTGTTTGCAAGTTATGTAAGTGCAGGAGCAGACACAAATCTGACATCTGTGAATCTTTCAATCTCTGCTTGAAACTGGAGTGAAACTTTGACAAGACTGTTGACACCCAAAGTCTGCCAAAAGGCTTTTAAACAGAGTTCTGTCGCTGTAGATGCAACAACTGCACACAGGAAAAGGAGAGGGAGCACTCTGAGTTCACATTACCAAAGCTGTAAGATTAATGCCTAGAGAGAAGGCTGCTCAGTTGGTTTAGAGAGGTGCCAAAGACAAATGTAAAGCCACTTAGCCTTTGAGAGAAAAAAAATCCCAGGAAAGGGGAGGCTCATTTTGCACCGAGCTCACCACTAAGAGGTCCTATTAAGGTGATTAAGCTGTAACACTCTCAAGCCCTACCACTGGTCACTTTTTCCCCAGCTTTTCACAGAAGCTGCTGTATGTGCTGCACAGTCTTTGAAAATGCCATCTCCTTCTGCTCTCCAGCTCCTCTGGCAAGAACTCTCTTGCCTACTTTCCATCTTTTTTCTTCCTTACTTATTTTCCTACCATTTCTCCACATCCATTAAATGCTGTTTAAAAATCTGAAAGGATCTGCCAAGGTTTACAGCCAGAGACACACAGAAAGGGCAAGTCAGTCTTGGTTGTCTATTTGCCCAGCCATATTCCCAGGGATAAACTATGTGTATGCTCAGGATTCATGTCCTTAGAGTGCTCCTGTAGCTGCTGCAGAGCTGGGGCTGAGGGAATGTGTGCAGTTTTTGAATTATTTCTGCTCTGTACCCATTGTGGACAGCTGCAGGTACCCCAAACTGATCCTGGGAGCCTTGTAGAATACTCTTGTCAAATTGAAATCTCTCTTGAACCACACCCGGTTCTGGAATCTGCTCAAGCATCACCACATCTTGCTGGTGATCAGGCACCAGCTGCAAAAGCACTGGTTGGAAATGTCCCTGGAGCTCCTCCCGGCCACCTGCAGGGAGCCAGCCTGCCTAGGCGAGGATGGCCGCTCCTGAAGGGCCAAGGAAGAACAGGGGGAAATGGAAATGTCCCTGGAGCTCCTCCCGGCCACCTGCAGGGAGCCAGCCTGCCTAGGCGAGGATGGCCGCTCCTGAAGGGCCAAGGAAGAACAGGGGGAAATGGAAATGTCCCTGGAGCTCCTCCCGGCCACCTGCAGGGAGCCAGCCTGCCTAGGCGAGGATGGCCGCTCCTGAAGGGCCAAGGAAGAACAGGGGGAAATGGAAATGTGTGAAGATATATTAGGGGCAGCACCAGTTCGTCCCATCCGAGGATGTGCCCTCTCTGGGGAGCTGCAGCTGGAGGCTGGGGGGAGCACGAGCAGCTCTGTATTTGTATTAACACAGCGAGTGAAACCAGCCAGGTCAGCCTGGGAAATGTCAGCCTGCAGCAGCACCTCCGAGCTGGCCGTGTCCTGCTGCTTCCTAGGGGAATAAGAGCTGCTGAAGCCTGAACTGTGCACTCAGCCTGCTACTGCCATGAGAATAAAATGCAATAGTCAGGGCAATATATCTTACCCCAGCTCAGCAGCTCCCTGACTGCTGCAGGTGCTATCGCTCCCAGCCCGCTCCCTGCAATTTCAGATACAGTTTTTCTTGTCCGTGGCTTCAGCAGCTGTCATGTAGATCAGGCTTCAGCCCAAATCTCTGTCTGTGGCACTCTGTGCAAATAAGAAAAATGTGTTTTACAACTCAGTGTGAGAGATGAAAGAGAAATCAGATAAAGTTAAAATGTTTTACAAGTTTAGCGAGTTGTCTCTTGAAATGGCTACAGAGCTTGGCCAGCCACTAAAATAAAATGTACATTAATCAGTTGAAAGAGCAGCTATTTGTTACAAATGCTGTTATGTACAATTAAACAGAACCACATTTATTTTTGTAAAAGGCTATAGCTAATCCAATTAGAGAAGTGCCAAAGATTAGGGTGATTAAAAGACCAACCTCACCGCCTTTCTAACCCTGGGCGGGAGAGTGTGGCACCTAGGCAGGAGAACGAGGGGATGGTTCATCTCTGACTCAGATGTTGTGGTTTGGACAGGAGTTAGATAGGCTCGGGTCACTCACTGGGGTTGTTTTTCAATTTGTACTTTTCTTCTTTTGCAACATTGAATGGGATTTTTTTTTTTTCTAAAGTAGTACCATCCAGGACTTTTGTATTGCAGACATGTTCCTCTTCCAGGACCTGTGCTTGATTTCTCAAGCTCTGTCCTTATGGCTCTTTAGGTTTTTCATCTTCTAGTGCACCTCTGGAGTTTCCTACACTCCAACCTGTATGCTGCTTACATGTGATGGTGTGCTAGGGGCTGCACCTTTCCAATGTCCTTCTCTGCCTGCCTGAGTTGGAGTCTAGAAATTCCTGTGTTCCTCTTTTACTCAGTAGTGCATAGAGGCAATTTCTTTGATACTTTACATGATAAGACAGAAGTGAAAGTAGAAACCCCTTGTTTTAAGTGCCATTATTTATAGGGTGCTTTGAAACTGTTAAAAATATTGGTGTTGATAGCTTTCAAAGGAAATAGATCTGCTGCAAATAGACTAAATATTTCACTAATGGTTCTTTCTCTCCTTGGTCCTGTTTCAATCCAGGGACTATACAAAAAAATCCAGTTGGTTTAGACCTATTAAAACCTATTTAATAGGTTTTTGGAAACTTAGTTTTAAATCAGGGAAAGATCAGCAATATGACACTGCCGGCTCGAGAGGAAAAATGAGATGTCATGTACCTGAAATAAGTGCTACAAGTCTTTGTGAGGCACTGGCTGTATTTTTTCCCCTGCATGATTAGATTTTATAAATATCCTGCGGTGTTCAGGTGTGTTCTCATCTGCCCATCAGCAGTGCAGGGCTGTGCTCCACTCGCAGCTGACAAGCAGCCAGCAGCTGTTAATGACAGCACTGGGATTTTTGGCACCTTTGTTACACTGCACTGACTCCGTGCTCACAGAGTAATTATCTCTCAGCTCTGCTCTGTGGCACCGAGCACAGGATGTGCATCACTGCTCCTTCCAGAAATTTCCCAAGAATTTCTTACAATGTGTGGGGGAAAAGACCCTTGACTCCAGATATGATTCATGCATTATTACCAACACCAGTTCCTTGCTTCCCTTTTCTGAAATGCTTTCAGTGAATTTTGGGCAGGTTACAGCACTGGGACAGGGCATGATGAGCAACTTTATATATCCTTGGGTATCAAAGGAATGCCAGCACATATTTGTGTGGAAAGCATCAGAACTTTTGAGGATGGTTAATAGGGTTAAATGAAGGCAAAGGCAAAGATCACGGAGGTGTTGTACCTAGAATCTTTGTTTCATATAAAGATTTCTCCTGCAGGAAGCTCTTTATGGGCTCCATCAAGAGAGATGAGACAAAAGCAGTGCCATAGCAGGGAACAACATGGATCCTCTTTGCTCCATATGCACTCTGTCTGATGAAAGATGGATATATAAAATTACTTCTTATTTATAAATTTTCACTCCAATGTTGCTTCATCTTTCATCTTTTCAGTGCCTGGATCTTCTAAACTATGTCTCTAGTGCCTATTTTTCAATATACTCATACCATGGATTTCCTTTACGTATTCCTGATCCCCTTCAGCTCCATGGGATTCTTCCTGCTGGGCTGGCTGAGGTCTGAGGGTTCACAATGCCCCAGGGAGTGGATTCCCGACCTCAGTTCAGGTTTTCCAGCACACTTACTGCAGGGATCTCCAGGGATCCCCCTTTTGCTCTCCTCTTGTTGTTGGGTTTGCATTTCTTTTCTTTCTTTTCTTTGTGTAAGCTGCGATTCCAATTATTTCAAGCATAATTACATACTTCAACATTTTGAGAGTACTAAATGTTGTGCACAGCACCAAAACAGCCGGCTAATACCCTCAGAATCCAAGTGTCAGCAGGCTTTTGGAGAGGCCGTGGATTGCCCGAGGCAGCTGAGTGAGGAGCAGTGGATTACTGCTGCCACAACACTCCCGTGGCACCGAGCCCAAGTGCTCCTCAGAGGAGCTTCTCCTGTGGAATGATCAAGATGAAGCTGCCACAGCCCTCCCAGCTCGTTCAGCTGCACAGGCTTTAGTCACCTAAACCTGCACTGCCCCCTCCAAACCAGGCTGTGCTGAGCTGCAGCCATGAGATGCCTCACCCCAAATAACATCCCGGGTGAGCTGTTCCTTCTAAAGTCAGTTGGAGGAAACGCCATTGGAACAAGTGAAGGAATACCAAAACTCTTCTAAAGAGATTCTGATAATAAGGCAATAAAGGGTGGGATTTGTTATATCACCCTTTTCAGTTTTATTTGCCATGTTTTAGCTCAGAGAAGGCAAATTCCATTTGCAGTGGGTTTTTTTTTTTCTGTATAAAATATCCCTTGTGCTTTTTCAAATTAAATATTGCATGTTTGTGGTATTCTCACAGAGCCTGGGAAAACCAAGGGGTGTAGATTGGATTAGTGGACCTCTAGTGAAATCCATTATCTTGTCCTTACTGTCTAAAAATAAATTTTGGAAAAGTTCTTCAGAGTATATCAGTTCACAAGATGTTCCCTGTATTTCATTTGTTCTTTTCCAACTACTTCAATATGACTCTTTCAGTTCTGATTACTTGTTTCCTCATTTTTAATTGAGGAAATGTAAATATTTTATTCCTGTAGTAAAGTGTTCCTTGAGGAGGTGTGAGAGCACCTCAGAATGAGACAAAATTCAGATAAAACTCTGTAATAATATCCCAAGGACCTGTTAAAGTTTTCAAAAGAAAGAACATTAAATTAATACAGGGTAGTCATTTTGTTCAAGTATTTTCTTCAGATACTATGGTATAGAATTTCAATACTTATTTTTCTCATTCTTGAAGTGTTATTATTTTCTCCAGCTTCTTTTAGAATAATGTTGTCAGGTATCTATTTCACTCATAAATCCAACAGTTGCAATCCTTTATGCAGAAAATAAAGGACATTTACTACCTTGAAGTGATGGCTTCTCAGATGCTAAAACAGGCAAAAATCATAAAGCGACAGACTTGCTGTAATTTTAGCTACTTATTTCCTGGAAGAAAAAAACCTTGAATTTTTAATTCAGAGGAAAATTAATTCCATCCTTTAGTATTCTTAGTAAATGACTCATGTAACAGTTTTCAGGCACCAGCAAATCTGTCTTTGGGTAAGACATAAGATTGAACTTCAGAGGAACTGCTGACGCCCACATGGTGTCAGTTGGACTCAGCTGACACTATTTGCCAAATTTATTTCTTTGTCTGCCTCTTGTTTCTCTCTAGGAGAATATATGGATATCTTGGAAGTGGTATGGAGCATGGAAATGTACGTGCAGTTAGTTAGTGGGAAGCCTTCTGCTTGGTGGAACAGCAGTAGTAGCTCTCTGTTCAGTGGGATGGGAACAGGGAAAATCCACCAGGACAGACTCCTGGAGCTATGGAATAGAGGTGGCCTTTACTGGTCAGGGTTCTGAAATGATTCCTTCTTTCAATATTACTATTTGTAATTTAGGTCAGGACAGTGGCAGGAAACAAAATTTTCTTCAAAAGTAGATGTTACCTCTCAAAGAAATATACTTCACCAAATTTTCTGCTCCAAGTTTGCAGCTTTTTTGTGGTTCAAAATTTAAAAAGAGAAAAAAAAAGATTCTTGTGAAGAAGATATGTTTTGGGTCCTGTTCTGCAGCAGAAAGTGTTTGCTGATATAGTTCTGCCAGGATATCTGTATCAACAACGCTCCTTATTTTAAGCACAGCATGTGCTGGCAAAGGAATGCTTTTATCAGTTCATGGATAAAACTCACATGGCAGAGATGACTCGGGTTCTGCCAGCTGAAAATCTTCTCAGGTTTTTGTCTTACACTGTTGTCAGTCAGCAGGGGCTGAGGCTTCTCTGATGTAGGCTGGACCCAAATTTTCAAGGAGCCAGAGAAAGTGAGACATTGCTAATTTAGACATCTCTAAAGTTTCTGCTATTTTTTAAAAATTATTTCTAGAGTCACAATTTTAAAGAAACACTGTTATCACCAACAGAAAGAGGTGTCAGTGGAAAGGGATTTTAGGTCTTGTAAAAACTGACATAAAAGATTGATAGACTCTATGGTTAATGTCACATTTGCTAATCTGGAGAGATCTTAGTGAAAAATGGGGGTTCTTTTCCTACCACTGTGGATTCTTTTAACGACTTGTTTCATGGCCTTTATCCAGGCCATTCATCTCTTTACACCATCCCAGGTGGCTGTGCCTGTCTCTTGGAATATGCTTGCACATGGTTTTAGAAGTCTAGAGGCTTTAGGGAGACAAGTCCTTCTGTCAAACCAGGAAGAGTTTCCAACCTAAGCCATCTGAAATGGATGAAGACTTTTCCTACATAAAAGCCGTGTGCAGGAAACCAGAATCCCATGGATGTAACAGTGCCCAACAGTGCCCTTCAGTTCAGAAACTGCAGGAGCTGTAGCTCACTATGAACATCAGTATTAAATTAGCACAATTAAGCACTTCTTAGCTTGGAAATGCCACTGATACACTGCTGGTGAACCATGTGTCATTCATGCACAGTGTAATACAATCCCCAGTGCAAAGCATCGTTTCCATTTTCCTCTGTAAAGTTTATAAGTGCAGAACAGATTTTCTCCAGGCCTGCAGTGCTCTGCTGTCTGTGTCTGAAGGTAGGACGAAAAAAGGCAAAGAAAGCTCTCAAACCTCTGTCCCAGATGTGTGTCTGGGTCTGCCCACAGCAGTTACACGAGGATGCTGCTACACCCTCTTGCTTCTTGCCCACAAGAAATCTTCCAGCAGCACACGTGGCTCTCGAGCTGCTCTCAGCTGTGCAAAAAGCCCTTCATTGTTGCTGACAACTGAGGGAACTGCCAGTGCCAGGTCCTTGTTCTTTCAGACTCAGCTGCCTGGCCTGTCTCTAGGTCAGAGCTGTGATGGGTGCTGTAGGTTAGGACGGGCTCCAGCTGCTGAGCAGAGATGAGACACCAAGGGAGATGCTCAAGGGGAGAAAAGATGCAAGGGATGGGACAGACAAGTCGGGAGCATTCCTTTCCATGGGAGCCTTTGTGGGGTGATTTCCCTTTCAGCATTTATGGTTTGTAAGCAGTGAAACTGTGAGTTTATACTGTGGGGGTGTAGTACAAATACAGGGTGAGGATCAGCTGGCACCAGATTCTTCTTTGTTGGTAGGTTGAGAAAAGTGCTTGACAAACATATATTTTATATCCTGATATATAGTACAGGTAGAGTATATACATATACATATATATATATATATATACACACTATATTTAATATCCATATATATTAAGAGATACTTAGTAATATGGTCTTTACCATGATTTTCTATTCTGTTTGTTCATTCTTCTTTAGATTTAATAGAAATGGGATTCAGTTTTGGTTTCCACTTTGTGTATATAAGAGAGAGTTCTGACTCAATGTTTTACGTTCCATTTTTTTTTTTTTTTTCTGCTCTGTATTTCATAGACTTCTCCGGATTTTCTTAGTTTTTGTTACCTTCTCTACATACAATAGTCACATGAATTAAGCAAAATGTGTTCTTTGCTTTTGGGATTTAGGGCTTAGAAGGTGAGTTAGGGCACAAAAGGAGAAGAGTTACCAATGTAGATGCACAGAAGATACTTAAGGCTGTGAAAATGAATAGAACATGTACATTTTAAGGTGTTTAATACTTGCTGAATTGGAATGAAAGGCAGGTGATGCCTTGGCACAGCAGCTGTACTGAGGACATCCTGGCAATGGCATTTTGGCCATCCAGAAAAAGTTGTGTTCTTCCTAAAGACACTGGGAACCCCATTCTGCCTTCCCTCCAGCTGGAACTGGTTCATCCCTCCAGCTGGAACTGGTTCATCCTGAGCCCTGGTTAAACAGGGAGCAGTTACAGGAGTTCTAAACAGTTAATAAACAGTTTTAGCAGTTTATCTCCAGCTAAAAACCACCCGAGAAAAATCTGACCTGAAACTGGTACTGAAAACGTATTTAATACAAGGCACTAAAAAAGTTAACATCAATTTATTGAATTGGAGTTCTTCCTTCCCAAGGACAGGAAGAATTTACTCTTTAGCTGTGTGCAGTTTATTTGGAGTGGTACTAAATGGTGATGGGGGAGGATGGAGTGCTTGCTAAATACTGCAGAGATGCTCCAATATCACCCTGAGCTTCTGCTCACACCTTACCAGCACTGCAGAATAATGCACCAGCATGGCTTCATCTCTTAATAATTCTTCTAATGAGCTGAACTTGTGCTCAGCTTGTCTCTTTTTCCCTAATTTTGTGGGACTGAAATCTGAGTGTAAATCAGATGTCATCTGATTGCCTCTCATGATGTTTGTTGCTTCAGTACAGCAAAGCCATTTAAGTTGTTGGATAATAAAATAATTCTAGACCTGATATATTTTATTTGGCTTCATATCAATGGAAATAATCTTGACCAAACCTGCATTTCAGCCCAGGAGGGGGGAATTACAAAGCACAGTCTCTGTGCTGTTTGTGATTGAGGCAGCCATCGTGTTTGCTGATTGAATCTAATGACTCTTGGAAACTGGGATACAACGAGTTTGGATTTGACAGCAGAAGTGTTGGGCGTTCAACTGGATGGAGCTAATGAGAAATTCTAACTGTGATTATAATGGTTTATCCAAACAGATGCTCCTTCCTTGCCATAAAATCCCGGTCATGTGTTCTCCTTCCCTCAGAATTTATGTGTTAAAATTAAACAGGTGAATGTGCCAGGAGCCAGGGAATGGCTTCCCAGTGCCAGAGGGCAGGGCTGGATGGGATCTTGGGAAGGAATTGTTCCCTGGGAAGGTGGGGAGGCCCTGGCACAGGGTGCCCAGAGAAGCTGTGGCTGCCCCTGGATCCCTGGCAGTGCGCAAGGCCAGGTTGGCCACTGGGGCTTGGAGCAGCCTGGGACAGAGGAAGGTGTCCCTGCCCATGGCAGGGGGGGCACTGGATGAGCTTTAAGCTCCCTTCCAACCCAAACCATTCTGTGATTTTATGATTCTAAAAAAAATGTGTTGATTTGGTGTAATTAGGAACATACAGTAATTTTTTTTAGATTATTTTAATAGCATTACTTAATTTTGTTACAGGAATTCATTAAATGAGGGTCATCCTGCTTTTCCACTTGCAGTATGTTTGTGCAATAATTACATGCTAGCATAATTAAAGATTAGTTAATTTCAGCAAAATACTCAGCAAAGGCTCATGTATGTCATCAACTTTCCTCACCTCACTTGACCACTTGCAAAAGGTCACTGACACACATTGTTAGTGGAACTGTGTTTATTTGGGGATTTTTTGTGGGCTCTTTGGAGCATTTTGAGCTGGGTTGATGTGATGTACAAGTGATATGTGATAACCTTCAGTTTCCTAAATGGATGTGAGTTCTTTGAGTTTGGATCCTGACAGGAATATTAGCAATGACAACTTGAAAGGCTGCTGTGAATAGTTACACAAAATATGCTGTTTCAGCAAATGCACTTGATAATCTGATTTCAGGGAAGCATTTGCAGATGTAGATCTGAAACTGTGTGGATTTGATCAAAATGTTTTAATATGAAATGAATATTTATAGTACTTTAGCAATATTTGCATAGCTTTTATAATGGCTCATGGGTGTTTCAGACTATCTTCAATTTCTTATCATGGAAAAAGAATGAATTAGTTGGGGTAAGCAGCTAAATACAGACAAACCCCTCTGCTTTTAGGGGATTCGAGTGAGGCTCCACTCATCACAACTGATTGCTGATGTTGTATCCAGGAGTCCAAGGCACAGCTGCTCATCTCTGTAAGACTGAGCAGTGAAATCCACAGTTCTGCTTTTAGTCATAAAATCACAGGATCATTAAGTTTGGAAAAGCCCTTTAAGATCATCAAGCTCAGCCAGCACCACCACCACGTTCAGCACTTAGAGAAAACCCTCAGCATCCCACCAGAAACTGCTGCTCCTGTAGGATCCCCCCTCAGCCTCGCTGTTCCATGCTCACACTGTCATTTTTACATTTGTTTATGTTGTCTCCCGATCCAGAACTGAATCCATCTCTTTTTGTTCTACTTAAAAAATGTCAACAGACGCAGGAATCTAACAAGCCTTTTTTTCCTCACACTGCACTTAAAATACTTCCATTGTTTTCCTCACCTTTTTTCATAAAGATGAAAATGGACTTTTGTGTTTTGTCCTCTATCATGAAGTTGGAAAAATGTGAATTTAACACCAAGTGCTTGTAGAAAAAAATCATTATAAAAATATCTTCAGAATTCCCAGCTTTAATCACTGTCCGCCCTTGCCACTGAAGGCACCAGAAAGTTTGCAGCTAAGCCTTCCTGATGTTTTTTAAATGCATAAAACTTATTTTTAGCCTTTTATTTATTGTTACAAGATGATACTTTCAGGTCTCTGATGCCCTTTTCTCCCTGACATCTGAATGAGTCATGCAGTCCCTTTCATTAATTGTTTTGTTATTTCTCCTGTGCTGCTGATACATCTTTTGATCCACCTGGCTCACAAATTCTTAAGCTTGGAATTCAGCTGCAAGGTTGAGCACTGCAGCCTTAGACTGTTTGTTTTCAGCTTCTAATTTTTATTTACTTAATCATGTGAGCATTTAATTAATACTTTCCAGTTATTTCCATCGAGGTCAGCAGATTCTTCATACCATTCAATATCTTCTGTAGTCAGGATCTTTCATCATTGTCCAATTCAGCTTTTAAGTACAAACCTCTCATAACTATTAATATTTGTTATGTGTTGGCTAAAATTCTGTGATTTTTTGATTTTGTTTCCTCTGAAGTTCCTGGAACTTTCTCAGAGTAAGCTTCATTTTTCTGGTTGTGATCACCGCTGATAACTGGATTCTGAAATTCAGCTTTTACCTTCCCTTAATGTCTCATGCATTTTATTATTGAAGAGTTTAGAATAAAAGGTAATTTTGGATAAAGGTTAAATGTAAGTGGGTAACTTTCAGGAAATGTCAACTTAATTTTAGCAAGATTATAAAAACTTTTTTTTTGCAAAGCTTTACAAGATGAGACATGCTCTGTTTCTTAAGGGCTGCACAGTCTGCAGCATTTTGGACAGTGGCCTCTCTAACCAAATTTGGATGATAGTTTGGTTGAGACTATGAAAGTTGGATAAAAGTAACTTGACCTTGAAGTTTTATTCACATCATTCTTATGTCCACACAAATTTGTAATGACAGAAGTTTGTCCTCTAACTCATTTTAAATTTCAGAATGTTTGATGCTCTTCCAGCCTATAATTGGATTAACATAAGACATATAAGGAACTCTCCTTCATCTGACTGACAGCACAGGTAATGCACCTAAACCCTGCCTGCTGCCAGCTGATGAGCCCCCAGGGAAGTGCTGCCTCTCTCTTTTAAACTTCCTCATCCACAGGTTTTAATTATTTGTGCAATTTACTTGGTAAAATTAGACATTTTGGCTTTTCTCTCATAATTCCTATAAAATTTCTGTATCCATCTCAGTCATTCATACATGAATTTCTTACAAATGTTTTCAGCAAAATAATCTTGGGTTCCTTCTGAGGCTCCAAAATGCTGTTCAAAACCAGAGGGGTTTGAGCACTCCTGGTTCATATTAGTTCATGTGTTAGATTGAATGTTAATTAACAGGACATTTTAGGAAAAGCATAATTTCTGGATTTGGTCTTCATTTTAAAAACCATGTCTGCTCTATAGTTCGGAAAAAGAAAATAAACAGAGAGTGGCTCTTGCATCCTTGTTTTCTGTGCAAGATCTTCAATTTCAAATGCTTAAAGTGCTCATTTTAAATATTGTGGTATACAATTAATAGACAAGATTGTGGAAGGGAAAAGAGTGTCAGGAGCTCTTTTAATTGTGAGCCACAGTCACAGAATCATGGAACCTTTTGGGTTGGGACCTTAAAGCCCATCCAGTGCCACCCCTGCCATGGGCAGGGACACCTTCCACTGTCCCAGGCTGCTCCAAGCCTCAGTGGCCAACCTGGCCTTGGGCACTGCCAGGGATTCAGGGGCAGCCACAGCTTCTCTGGGCACCCTGTGCCAGGGCCTCCCCACCCTCCCAGGGGAGAAGGGAAGAATTTCTTTCTCGTGTCTGCTCTGAACCTGCAGAAACCTTGAGCTTCGTGTTGGAGCAAAGCAGCAGTGAAGGAAAAAGAGGCTGCACCTTGCCTTGGTCCTTCCCTGCCACCACAGCTGGGTCAGGTGTGTTCCCAGCGTGGCTCTGAGGAACTTTAATGTTCTGCTGCCCTTTTTACATCATTTGAGATGAACCTCAGCTTGGCTCCTGATGTACAATCTATTTTTTTTTTACCAGCAAGAGCGAACGGGTGTCAGCCACGGAGCCATTGTGCCTTTGCTAGCAGCTGACTGAGAGCAATGGTAGCTGAAGAACAAGACAAAATCTTGCAAATCCCATTTTTCTGCCTTGCAAATGCATATGTACTGCCACTGAAACATGCTGAAAACCCAATTAATTTCATCATGTGGTTCAAAATGCAAAGGTTCTGTGTCCTTAGAGGGTGGGAAATAACCTTCACTTCAGTGCTCAAATTATCTCTTCTTTTCTCCCCCTCTCTAAATCTAACCACACATCAAATCTGTTTGATCTGCAACCCCAGATCAAGATATTATTTGTGTGGAGGGCAGTAGAAAACACTGTGAAGTATTTCAGTATTTATCAATACCAGCTCAGCGGGTAAGCTGCTGTTGCTTTAAAAATATAATGTGAAAACTATAATGAGAAAAAGTTTGGATTTGGGCCAAAAAAATTTAAAACCTTTATGGTGGATTAAAGTGTTTTGCAACTAAATACCGCTTTTCTCTGAAACAACCCATTCCCTCATGCAGCTAAATACTGCCATATGTTTAAATTCTTGCAGGCCTCCTAAGGCTGACCCAGAAGAAATGTCAACAAATGTTTGTGAGTCCTTGTGGCCTTGTAACATTTTCTTTAAAAAGTGAAGAATGGAACAGCAGGAGCTGTAACACTCCCCCAGAACAGACATATGAAGGCATATGGCTGACATGGGATCCTGCTGGCTCTTCCAAGATTGCTGGCTTCGTGCTTATGGATCCTTTTTCTTTATTCCTTAAGACAGCTAAACTTGCCTTTCTGTTTCAAGAGTGGCTCTGTTGAGCTCAGAGCTGAGTTTGGGCTGCCTGGGGTCCAGTACAGCCTCACTGTGCCATGGGAGAGCCCACAGGTTGTTCCTAAAAGTGGCAGATGGGGAAATCCAGGAACAGTGAGATGTGGTGACTCCGAGCTGGGAATGTCCCTAAAGGGTCTTTAGGCAGCTCTGTACACACAGGAGCTCAGGTAGCTGGGAAGGTTTTCTCTGTAGAGCATAAAGCCAGTGCTGGCTCTGGGTTTGATAATTAAAATAAATGACATTTGCTGAATAGTGCTGAATAGTTGCACTTAGCTTTCATTGTAGGTGTGGGTTTATTGCTACTTAACTAAAGGGTTTGAGTTTGCTGATGTGGGGGAAGGTCTTCAAATGCACAGATCTCAAGTGTTTTCCAAGTCAGAGTGATTTAATTGTATAAAACCATTCGATTTCCAAAATAATTCATGCTCAAAAAAACTTTTGGTGCTTTGGATCATTTTTCTTCTTCCCTGTAAATGTCCTTTCCCTCAATTATTACTTTTAATTAATTGAAATATTCCTGTGCTGTACTGAGGTAACTCCAGTACTGGAAATCTCCAGGGCACAAAGGAACCACAAGGGTAAAAACCAGCTCCACTTCCAGCTGCCCATATTTCATCTTCCTGATCATGGGCACTTTTCCTCCCCATTCCTAAGGCACTTGGGAACATCTGTGTCCCTAAGAGTGTCCATAAGTCCAGCCCTGCAGGTTTGTGTGTTTCAGAGGCGGTGAAGGCTGTGGCTGCCCCAGGCCAGCTGGGTGAAATTGTGGATTATCACCTGGATCAGGAAGAGCAGTGTGTGCCTGTGCCTTGGGTACTCATCCAGATTTCTCTCTCTGATGAAACACCAGATCTTGCTCTGCAACTTGAGCCTTTTGGTCATTTTTGTCTCAGTCCATTGTACCGTATTTGTGGGTGTGCAGCGCTTTAAACCATGAAATCTTGACCTTTTGAGTTACAGCAGTGTGTGTTTCTCAATACCACAAGATATTTCTTCACAAAGTATTTTGGAAGGTAATTTATGTAACTGTTCATAAAATTATACTGTCTTGATGTGGGGGATTGGTGAGGTTTATTTTCTCCAATGTGGCTGGGGCAGTTCCTGTGCCCTGGAAAATAAGAGCACAAACGCAGCATTTGAAGAAAATACAAGCTATAAAAGGAAAAATCCAACATTTAGTGGAGTTTCTGTGGCTTATTCCTCATGCTCTCTTTTCCTCTGGGCACTGCAGTTACAGTAATAAGAAAACAATAATGTAAAAACAATGAACAACTTGCATGAGATTGACAGAATGAATAATTAGATTTCTTTTTTTGAAAGGGAGTGGGGAAGCTTATTATTGCCATGTGAAACCTCTCAGATGAATTTTGTGAAGTGTTCAGCCATAATTTAGCATGCAGAATGCTGTCTGTTAGAAAGGGCTGCTGTGTAATTATCATTTCTGTGACTGGAGAGCCAGCGAGGTGTTGAAGCTGAGTTGTCCACACTCTCAGGTAAACTCCTTGGGGGGCTTTTTTCCCAATAACTCAGGTTGACACTATCTGAGCACTAAATAACAGGTTTGTTTAGACATGTTGAGTTGTCAAGTACCCGTAAGTCTCATGAACTCGAAGCCGATAGCACAGACACGAGTGTGTATTTATGTTATCTGAGTGGAGAGCTCACCAAATTGAACATTAAGTGTGCAGACAGCCTTTGCTTGGCTCAGTTCCACAGCACACATATGGAAAAAGGTTGGCTCCCCGAAGAAATCACTATATGGCCATCTCATTCTGGGTTTAAAGCATCTTGACGTCGGTTGTGAGAGTAAATTAACTCACCTTCCCTGGGCTGTTCCCAGATCCAGGCGTTAATTGCTGTCTCCAGCTCCTGGAGCTGAGGAGCAGAGGCCGTGTCGCCGAAGCCAATTGTTGGCAGATGGCACCTCAGCCCAGCCCAGCCACACAGACGTGTTTATCCCCGTGCCAGCGCTGAATTAGCAGCTCTGATCACAAGCGCTGTGCCTCGGCTCGCTGTAGGACCCGGTGGGCTGGGCACGCTGTGCTGTGCTAACCGCATTTATTCAGCTTCAGCTCAGCCTGGAGCTCAGGCAGGGAACGCTCACATCTGCCAGCAAGGCACTGTGTAGATACTCCCAGCAAAGCTGCCCAAGGCCACCCAGAAGGCTTCAGTTATGGCCTGGAATATTCTTCCATCCCTGTCCAATTCAGTTGAAAAAGAAAAAAAAGTGACTGCTGTATGAAAATAATTGCACTTACCTATTTTAGATAAACTTTTGGCAAACAGGCTTTTCTGTGCTTTTGGGGAGAGTCACATTTCTGCAGAGTTGGTAAAGTGACTCCTTTGATTATTAGAAAGTAATCTTTGATTTTTATTAGGAATTAGAATCATGGAATCCTAAAATCATTAAGGTTGAAACAAGTCCAAGCTGTGCCCAATGCCCACCTTGTCCCCAGCCCAGAGCTCTGAGTGCCACCTCCAGCCCTTCCTGGGACACCTCCAGGGATGGGCACTCCAAACCTCCCTGGGCAGCCCCTGCCAAGGCCTGAGCACCCTTTCCATGCAGAAATTCCTGCTGATGTCCACCCTGAGCCTCCCCTGGCCCAGCCTGAGGCCGTTCCCTCTCCTCCTGTCCCTGTTCCCTGCCAGCACAGCCCGACCCCCCCCGGCTGCCCCCTCCTGTCAGGGAGTTGTGCAGAGCCACAAGGTCCCCCTGAGCCTCCTTTTCTCCAGGCTGAGCCCCTTTCCCAGCTCCCAGTGAGGTTATTTCCATGCAATCTCCCTTTTCCTCTAGTTAGTTAACACTGGGCACTCCTTGCTCAGTCCCAAAAAAAGCCACTGAAACTCAGAGAGTAGCTGTGCTTCTGAAATGTGGTGAAATAGTAGAGACAGGTTCTCAGCTTTCAGCCTGTGAGGGTTTGTAGCTTTGTTAGTGTTGTGTTGTTGTTTTTTTAAATTTATTTTTATATGATCCTAATATTTTCCTAAATACATCCTCTTGTTGGTTGAATGTGAGTTTACCAGATGATTGCCAGTGGTGCTCTGGAGCTCATTTATTGTTATTTAAAGAACTGCCTACAGCACCTAGGACTGTCTCCATCAGGCAATATCACTGACAGATATCAGCAGGAATTCTTCCCTAATTGTGCAGTTTCTCTGGAATATGCAGAGCACTTGCTCTGTGATTATTTGGTTGTGTGTATTTCCACTTCACTGTTTGGAAGAAACCTCCTAATGCACTTGCTCGTAGCTTGTTATAATTACACTACAGAAAATTAAAGCCTTGGTGCTATTTGGGCGGCATAATGAAGAGCAGACAAATGTTAAATATTAATATTGTCAACTACTCTGGTTCATTTTGGCTGTGAACTTCAGTGTCACGATCTCTTCATTACCTGCTGCAGCTGAAATACAGATATGTGCTTAAGTTACAGCTCCAAGATAGGAAGGCAGGTTAGCAAATAAAAGTAACTCCATAAAATATATGAGTGTATTGTAATTTCTGGAGTGATATCCTGAAATGATAAGTGGTGGAAAATCATATCCTTGCTATAAATATCACTGAAATTCTGCAAAGCTGTATTAGTTGTGAGTATGAACTGCACAGCAGGCATCATGAAATGCTCCTAGTCCTTCCTCATCTTCCACATTCTTACTCATTGATATTTAGCTCTGTGGTTAATGATAATTTCTTTAAAATTATCTACATATACCTATGTATAATATACATAAAAGTATGCATGTGTGTATATATTACACAGACACAAATATATTATATTATGGCAGTATCAAGGCATCAGGTGCTCAGTATTGTTCAGTTCTGAAAACTGAAATGTACCAGTTAAAGAAGATTTGGGGCTTTTTTTTTGGAATCAGTAATGTTTCTCTTGTCTGTCTGCATTTCTTTAGGCTTTCTTTTGTCAACATTTAAAGACTGTTTCATGGACAAATTAATGTGTTTGACATTGCCTTGTCCTTGAGTGAGAAGCCAACTGTGTAATGTCCTTTGAGGAAACACAAAAGGAAATGAGGAAAAGCCAGCGAGGAAAGACAGAGGCAGAATGGCTTCTGGGTGACCTAAAATGAATTTACGATCCATTTTCCCTTCCTGCCACCCTCCCCAGATCGAGACAAGCCGTGACCTCTGGGAGTCTGGGAGCAGAATGGAATAGGAACAGGCAAAGGGATGTATTTGGTCCAGAAATAAGACTGAATGAAACTTTTTTTAAAAGCCTAACAAATGTTTGAAGAGTGATTGCAGGGTTTGCAATAGGCACCCCAGAATGAATCGTGAATCTTCCTGGGCTGACAGAGATATTCAGTGAGTTGAATGAGGCACACAGAAATTCAGAAACATCAGATCTCTGTGGTGACTTTGAACAACTCCTCTTTTCTTTATTTATTAATAAAAGGAAGAAGGTAGGGAAAAATGTCCCTGAGACCAAAGAATTCTGTCTCCCTTGAGTCTCTTGGACAGATTCTGAGCTATTCTCCTTTATGGTACCTCTGATGTCCCAGAATTATTCTTCCTTGGGTGTCTCCAGTGGACCTGGAACCAGCAGGATGATTTTGTAGAACATTTATATAAAGATTTTTCCAAAGGTTAGTTGAATTTATCTTCTGTGCTGAGTGTCCCCTACAGCTTGACTAATGGGGGCATTCAGCATATACTTCAGTGGCTCTCAGTTTTTAGGTTTTCTTTTGAGGTCACTAGAAGAGATTGATAAAAGAGAGCAGAAGAAAGCCAGAGGAAAGAAATAGAGAAGAGCCTCCTGAAAGATAATATAAATAGAGCACCAAATGCTAGTGAAGACAGCCTCTGCTATGGTTTTGCTCTAGAGGAAGGATCTGGCCAGTCATGTTTAGTGGAAGAAAAGCACCAAAGAATAGGAAAATGGCAAGGGGAGGAAGCAAACTAGGAAAAAAATCTGTAGGGAAAATTTGCCGTAAAAACATTTCAGGGCTGACAGCTCCCAATCCGTGGTGTCTGACATCTGCTGCTGGTGGAAGCTGAGTTCCAGCGTGACTCAGAAGGCTTCAGAGCAGCTCTGTGTGCCTCCTGCCATGGCAGGAACTGATTTGGTATGCTCTGCATGTAGAATAAGCTTTTCCAAGAGAGAATATATATGAGCCTTTTACTGGTAGCGGCTCAAGAACAAAGGTTTGAGATAATCTGCTGGACAACAAAAATAAAAAGTCAAGTCTTAGAGTACAAATGAAGTGCTTTTCCCACATGTAGGTAGTTTGAATTATATACAGTGTGGTACATAGAAATATATATTTAATAATGAAAAACTTGTATAATTTTTAATTCATATTTATTTACTTGCATATACATCTATATAGGCATGTATGCACAAAAAGTCTGTGGCTGCTTGCTGTGGATCCACTTCTTCCAAATTTAGATTTTAGAGGAAACTCAGGGAAGTTGGAAACATTGAAACAGAAGGCTTGATTTATGATATTTAAAATGACAGAACATACCTGCCTGCAGGCCTCCCGATGCACTTGTATTCCTAGTACCTGGATAGGACAGGGCTGCAGCAGCATGAGGATAATTAATACAGACTTCATCCTCCAGGGCCCATCATTTGCCTCCAGGCCCTTGTGACCCAAAAGCAAGAAAAAGCTGATAAAGTCATATTGTACTGGGTGAGCACAGGGCTGGGCACTCATGTGATTTGCAGAGACTTTTTGGAGGGGAGCTAATTTGTTCCCTGTGAGCCCACGTGAACCCTTTCTGTCCTGCTGGTTAATTCAGCTTCAGACAGGTGAGATTTGGGCTTTAGTCTGCAGTCTGTTAACATTCTGCAAAGCATTAAGATGTGTTTTTGTCTCTCACGAGAGCACACAGCTCTTGTGCTTCTGAGCTCCCTTTCTGCCCAGGCTTGTGCTCTCCCAGCTGAGTGCTGAGGGTGGTGGATGGGTTTTGGTGGATGGGTTTTGGTGGGTGGGTTTTGGTGGGTGGGTTTTGGAGCACGGGGTTTGGCAGCAGCCGCTCTCGCCGGCTCCCTGCCCGTGGCACTGCAGCCAGCACTCAGCAGCGTGGGTGGGGAGGGGATGGGAAGGGAGCACCAGGGGAAATATCTGGGGAGAGTATAAAGTCAGAGTAGTTCCTAAGGAAGAGAAACGGGCTGTTAACCTGCAGAACAGAGCCTGGTTTGTGTGAAACCCTCTCTGCAGCTCTTGTGTTTTGTCCTTCTCTTGTGTGTCCTGCACGAGGCATCCCCCTTGAGTGGGGAGGTCCTTTCCTTCTGGATAAAGCTACAGGATAGTACAACTTTTCCAGTCAAAATCTGTTCTCAAGCCTCACTTTTTGCCAGGCTTCTTATGCAAATCTTGGGTTGAGAACAGCTCCTCCAGGACTGAACTCTGTGTGTCGGATCCAGGCATTAACACTTCCCTACCTCAGAAGCAGAAGGCAGCAGAAATACTCTCAAGTGTAGCAGTGTTGTGGTGGTGCAGGGCAGTAAGAGAGACAATGTGTGCTCCTGTCTCTGCTGCTCAGGGCGAGGGACACCCCTGTCTGCTGCTCTGGGTGCTCAGGAGTGAACACAGCTCAGTGAGAACATCCCCAGCTCTGGAATCAGAGTTATTTACCCTGGCCTGCCAATAGACCCTGTCACTGGATGTGTGTGGGTAGGGCAGGTTATACAGATTGCTCTTTTATCCTTTCTGATGCAGTTTCTGCCCTTGGCTTTGTTCCATCCCTTTGCACCTGACCATTTTTCAGCACAAGACGGGAAGTCCTTCAGTGTCCATGTCCACACAGAGACCTTGGTCATGCTGCTGATGTCAGCTGTGGACATTAATAAAGTGACAGCCTTAATAACCTAAATTAACTTTGAATTTGGAGCCGCTTTTGGCGGTGCAGTTGGACCAGGTGACTTCCAGAGCCCCTTCCCACCTAAATTATCCTGGGCTGCTCTGTTGGGTGCTGCCTGTGGGATTCCCATTGCTTTGCTTAGCTGCCTGCAGTTGGTGGGAACAGAGATTCCCCTGCAAGGTGATTCCAAGCATGAGCTTATTTAGTTGCTAAGATAATGGCTTGCAGGAGCTATTTATCCACAGCCAAGGTCACTCATCGCGGTCAAGGCCCCCAGATCCTGTTCTCCAGCAGGGTTAAATATCCCCTGTTTTACACTGAGACTTAAACCTCAGTGCAGACCCATTTTTTATACCTAAACAGAGACTACTCTATATAAAAATATGGTGTGGTGCTGTGCCATGTAGTAGGGACTAGAATAAAGCTCAGAGAGCTGGCAGGAAACAGATTTCGTTGGAGCTGTGTTCCTGAAATGCAAATTGCAGAAATGATCAGAATAACTTCATGCAAATTATATTTATACAGATGAGCCAGCTTCAGGAGAGAGGGGAGTTTGGGCAGTGCTTAGCATAGAACAGCAAACACCAAAAAACGACATCGGGGAAGTCAAGTTTAAACTTTATTTTAAGGCAGAACTTATACCTACATCTTTAGAACAGCTAATTATTCACTGAGGAGAGAAGTGAGAGAAGAAATGGGGAAGCTCTGCACCCAAACAGCAGAGATCCTCAGCTGGCGTGTGGGAGCTCTGAATTCCAGCCTCTTCCCTCTGATTTTTATATGGATCTGTGCATTTTTCAGAGGTGAAATGTTTTATAGTGTGCTGTTGCTCACTTTCAGCACTGGCTCCAAGGTTAAGTGATAGGTGGCCAGGCCAGACTATGGATTCATGACAGAAACATGGAAAGCTCACATATTCCTAAACCTTTCTGATTGTGAGCTCAAACCTGCATCATTTTTATTTTAAATTATGTTAGCTTCCTTTTTCTTTTTTTTTGTATTTTACTAGTATTGTTGTTTATTGTGTACATGCTGAATATTTAATATGAGTAATCTGTTTAATATGCAGGTTATGGATACCTGGATTTTTGGCAGGCTTGTAATAATTAATCACAGGGGGAAAAAAAGCCCTTCAGCCACTCAGCCCATTTGCCTGGGCTGTGTAAAAACCTTGTTTCTGTATTGGATTTGAATAAGTAGTTTATAATCAATAATCCAGACAAGAAGTTTTGACTTCAGGTTTTAATTCAGTCATACAGATCTCTCTGGCACTTTGAATTTATTCAGCACTCTTTGCTTGAGCAATAATTTAGATTACTAGGGTTTTTCTTTAATCACTGTGTGTGGTGTCAGTTGTCTTTCCATAGGCACTTCTCTAGTAAATTGTAATCAAATAGCCATTTATGTGGAAACCTGAGGCAATGGAGTTCTGTGTTAGAAATGCTTTTTGAAGTGTTGTATGTATGGAATATTTTAGTCTCTTTCAGTCATTTCTGTGATATTTACCAGAATTTTCATTGGGCTTGAAAAGAGTTGCAAAAATCTGGCACCGTTTCATTTCAGAAACTCATCCCTGATGCTTTTGGATCTCTCAGTAAGTGGGACCTAAACATATGCAGTTACAAACCCACAGTTTAAATCCTTTCATGATTGTGAGCAATTTGTCTCTATTTCATTAAACTCTCAGATATGCTCCCAAGTTTATTTCTATAACTGCTCTTCTGGAAATATTGAATTTTAGGGGCACATTGGATACAATCTTGCTCCAATTCAAGATCTTTGAAGATTTCTAGTATTTTTAATCTCTTTTGGTGAGAGTAATGTACCTGGCTCTTTTTTAGAGGGACAAATATGTGCAGTGTGTCAGGAAAAGGGAAAATGAAAATAAACAGAGGTTTGGGGTTGCTTTGGGTTTCCTCAGCGTAAATCTCGTATTTTGCATGCGCCTCGATTGTATTGGTTTATTCACTGTGCCAAACGGCCAACAAAGCTGTGAATATTTATTTAGTGCTGTTCCTAATAGTTTTTCTAATAGGGAATTATTTGGGTACAATGAAAGACATTTGTAAATGAAGCAGATAAGCCCTTTGGCAGACAAGGAGTGTTTTGTCCAACACAAGAATTCTATTGTCCACTGCTTTAGTTGTCAAGTGCCTGGGGAGCCCAGGATTTATGATGATGTTACAATGGCCCTTTCAGAGGGGACTCTAAGAAGCTGTGAGATTCCGTTCCTCTGCTTTTCAGACTTCCAAATCTTTTTATCGTGCGAGGACAATGCCGGATTCAGCTGCTGCCTCTGCCCATTTCACATCAGGCACTGTGCAATAATTACCATAGTGACAATGGGCCGGGGGCTCCTTCCCCTCTCAGCAGCCACATTTCCAAACTGGTCCAGTTGTCACTTTGCATAAACCGCCTCTGAAGCCACGGCTTCTTTTGCCCCAAAAAGTCTTGTTAGGCCGTGTGGTTTAAAGAGCCACTGTGGCAAATCTGGTTGGAGCATTGGAACTGTTTAATGGATTTTTTTTTTTTTTTTTAGTTTTTTTTTAATTGGATTT
>VZTH01014647.1:0-112619 GCA_013397815.1 Aleadryas rufinucha | reverse complement strand
CCGTGTGGTTTAAAGAGCCCCTGGGGCAAATTTGGTTTGAGCATTGGGATTTTTTAATGGATTTTTTTTTTTTTTTTAGTTTTCTTGTAATTGGACTTTGAAACAGCCTTCTGTAAATACAGCAGTTGGGGGGGGGTTTGGCTTTTCGCCCTTTTGTAAGTGTTATAAAGTTATTAGAACTACTGAAGGCATATTCAGCTGCAGAGAAAATAAGGAAATAAAAACATGTTAGCCAGTAAAAACCAGGCATCTGATAAATGAAACAGTAATAGAAAATAAATAGGTATCTTTTACCTAAATATCAATTAATCAGCTAAACTGTTCTGTCTACAGTCACAAGGATGGAAATCATGCAGCAGTCTCAAACCATGTGTTTAATGAAAATTAGTATCTGGAGGAGTTTCTTCTTGTTTGATGTTAATATGAAGATTTATTTACTTCTAATAATGGTTGTTGCTACAAAAAATATTGGTTTGTAACCCCTGATATCTGTTGAAATGCAGTGTGACTGAAGGATAGAGGCTGTAATTGGCAGTGAAATAATTCTTCATTATTTATTATCTATTATTCTTTAAGACCCTTCCAGCCCAGCCCACCCTGTGGTTCCATGGTTGGCCCCTTTGCTGGTGGTCAGCTGGATGCACAGGGAGTAGTTAATGGAGCTGCAGGTCAGGTGGAGACTGGCAGTGTCTGTTATCAAAGCTCTGAGGCTTTTAAAAGCAAAATAAGAGGTTAAAAATTTAGGTGGTAGGGATATTTAGGAGGATGTTTTGAGAAGGCCTTATCCAAGCTACTTCAAATGTCTTGGGCATAAAGGAATCTTGAGCTGCAAAGTCATCCATAAAGATGTTTTCTTCGGTAAAGATATTGAACAAATGATCAGAATGAGGGAGTTTATTCAGCTTCAGTCATTCATATGAATTGTGAATTAGTTCCAAAGGGTCCTTTATGAAAAAAAAAAAACAACTTGCAAAATGAATATATTTCAAAGTGCAATAGGTACTTCTTAGCATGAATGTGTGGAGTACTTTCTTAAACCAAGTGCTTTTACATTAGTGGCTCAGTCATCACATAAATCATCACACCACAGAGCTTAACCTTAGCAAAATCCACTGTCTAGGAATGTGCTTTTATAACTCATCTATCCCAAATTTTTCAAAGGGAGTCAATGCATTTGCAGCCATGAGGGGCCATAGAAGGCACGTGACTTTATTTCTTCCTTTGATAGAGCAAGGGTGAAATATATTTGTGCAATATTGACTATAAAATAGTCAGTCAATTTCCTTTTCAATGCTTTTTCTGGGAACTCTGACATTTGACCAGTGCTGCTGAACTGGGTTTTTTGCAATTAAAACTTGATTGATTTAATGGGGGTGAAAAGTGGGTATAAAATGAAGGATTGATACAGATGAGGCATCTTTAACAGTTAAACACTGCAGAAAATTACTGACTTGGATCTATCAGCCCAAATTACAGAGGCTATTTTAAGACAATTAATTGTAGAAATTTTCAGTTAATAAATTTGGAGGTACTGGGGAATCTAGCCTGACTTCCTTGGCTCATCCTAGAATTCAGTTAGGGCTGTTTAAGTGTCTATCAAGGTCTCAAATGAGCCTCAGGAATTCAGTGTCTACACCAGTAGGCAACAACAGACCACACCGAGTATTTCCTTTGCATTCAGCCACATTAACTATATTTTATTTATATTTTACTTGTGTGGGGACATTGTCAGAAACACCTGGGATGATGAGGGACAGCTCTGTGAAATTGTGATCATCCTTATGTTACCAATTTAAATTCAAGACTTGTCTCACCTCATGGGAAATGATTCAGCAGGTTTCTTTTTGTTTCTGCTCCCTTTGTCCAGACTCAGCTTCCTGCCCCATTTATGAAAGAATTGCAGCCACTGAAACAACTGTAGATGAACTTCTTACAGGCAGAGGCATTGGGGGCTTCTTTTTGCTTCAGATGTTTTATCTTAGGTATTCTTTCACTCCTGTAGTGGCAGTTCTACTTCCTAAAATAATCTACTCCCTTTTCCATCATAATGATAAATCCACTAATTTTCTAATATGCCTTTATAGCACTCAGAAATGTTCAAAGCACATCTTGCTGGTTAATGGCATCTGCAGCTGTTACTTTTTTCACTACAGTGTGTCTTGTCTTGGATAATGTTCCCAGAACAGATTTTTTCCATAGATAACAAAAAAGAGATGTGAGAGAATTTTGATATGGCCTCAAGCATTTTAGTTATGGGAACAGTGTAGCAAAAGTGAGTCTGTTAAATGTTCCAGGTTGGACATCGGGGCTTGGAGCAGCCTGGGATAGTGGGAGGTGTCCCTGCCCATGGCAGGGGTGGCACTGGATGGGCTTTAAGGTCCTTTCCAAACCTGGTCATTCTGTGATTCTAGGTAAAGGCTATTTATTAATTTTCTCCTTGAAATGATAAGTAGCATTTAAGTGCTTGTCTTTAGATTCTCCTTAGGCTCCTGTGGTAGTTTATAGGCCAGACTTTGCTTTCCTTTTATTATGGTACCACCACTGCTTTGGATTTCAAATGGCTCTTTTCCTTCTTTGCAGCCAGAGCTGGAGTAGTGGCTGAGTGGCAGCAGAGGGCTGACAGCGTGTCACAGCCTCCTGGAGTGGCATTGCAAATGTGTGGAATATGCTACATCAACTGGCAGCAGGTTTCCAGTGGGTGAAGGTAAGTCCTGATCCCAGACCTGTGATCTCCTGAGGATGTCAAGGATCCACGGCTGGTGCCTTGTTTCTGTAGTGTCTGCAAGATCTGTGCAACACAGGGAACATTTCTGCAGGGACTGATCCCTCAGAGAGTTTAACCACAGGTCCTGATCTCACTCAGCTGATGCTGTAGGACACAGACCATCCTTCTAGCTCTGTACAGCACAGTTCGATAAGCTACACGGTTTGAATCCCTTTTGTTTAATTTCTTGTTTAAAACATCAGAGAATCACTTGAAAATTCACAGTAATGGAGCACTGAAGAAGAGGAATGTAAGAATTTTTCTGATATT
The DNA here is from genome assembly GCA_013397815.1 of Aleadryas rufinucha. Lineage (NCBI taxonomy): Eukaryota > Metazoa > Chordata > Aves > Passeriformes > Aleadryas > Aleadryas rufinucha. The sequence goes on along the minus strand of VZTH01014647.1, from coordinate 109,585 downwards.
TAGGTTTACAGCTGGAAGTGATCAGTCAAAAACGTTCATACTTTCCTTGTTCTTGTAAGCAAGTGATTAATTCCATATTTGGACTATTTCTCTGATGTTTTGTGCAATACCATGGAGCTCAATATAACTGCTCATACTTGGGTTGGGAAAGGAATTTCGTGGTGACCCTTAGGCTTCAGAGAAGGTGGACAGTGTGGAAGTAGAGCAGCATGGCAAACTCTAGACCTGAAAATAACTGTATCTGCTGCTCTGATGCCTTTAATTTTTCAAATCCTAGTTGACTTTCAGTTGCTCTGTGATTTCATGGAGGTGAGAATTGCCCACTTACAGGAGTGTCCATTGTTTGTTTTTAAGTTTAACACAGAAACAGGTTAAGTGTAGTAGACAATAAATATGTAAACACTGCCATTTTTACAGAATCAAAGGCACGAGCCCACCTGAATTGTGTAGGATAAAAAGTACAACGCCGGGATATTAAAGCTCTTTGTCTTGCTGACTCATTCACAGTTTTTACATTCAATTCACTCAGGTCCTGCTTGACAGATGCTCCATTTCTGTGGAAATGTCCTTGAATGGCAATTATCTTATTTCTGGCAGCCAAATGGACCAACACTTAAACATCCTTGTGAGCAGCTCTACGGGATGTGTGTGCGTGGTGTCCTCAGATTTGGGAAGGGAGATGCAGCAGCCAGGCTGGGTGTGCCAGGGACACCAGCAGCACTCAGTTTAATTTATCTCCTCTATTCTGAGCAAGGACAGAGCTCAGCATGGGAGATTCTTGTCCTTTCTGAACACAAAAGCCACATTTTGCAAACAATGCTCAGTTCTTGTTCAGATCCAGTTTCTCAACAGAACGATTCTAAAGAGGGTTTGCTTTGAAGAGTTCCTGATTAGGTTTCAAATTCATTTCTGGGTATCAAGAAGGCGTAGAGAAAATATCTGAAATTAGTTCTGCATGTCTCTGTTCCATGCACAGTTACATGAATTTTCTCACCACTGTTTGGCCCCTTTTGGCATTTTCTAGTATCTCAGTTCATGGTTTAGTTCAGGCCCCTTTCTACTCTGCTTGTTCTTGACGTCAGAGCTACTTCCAAAGAGACTTAGTTTTTAGAAATTAGAGGACTGTGAGGAATAAGCTTAAAGGAAAATGTGAAGGCTCATCACTCTCACTAGTGTGTGAGATAAGTGAATTTTAACTGGATCCCTATGCCAGTTTTATCTGACAAAGTGTTGTGTCTTTTTTTTCATAGACTTCTTTGCATTTCAGAGCTAAAGCAAATAATTTGTGAAAGAAAGCTTCCTGCAGAGAGACTGTGGGATGTTCCCTCTGCTTGGAGTGTGAAGTGTCTCCCCGCAAAAGACGAGGAACAAGAGCTGCTTTTGTTGATTATCATGTAAACCTGTGAATCCATATGCTTCCTAAATTCTCTTCCTTTCTTTTGAAGGATCTTTCTTAAATTACTTCCAGCTGTGCCTGTTCAGGAATGCAAATTTCCTGTTACAGTATCTGGATAATGACAAGAGTTGAGAAGGTAAAATATTCATGTTTAACTATTGTTCATGGAACAAAGAGCAGCGGGGCAGACAGCAAGGCCCTGCTGAGCTGTTGTGGGCTGTGAGACAGCCTTGGCTCAGTCACTACAGAAGGTGACCAGGAGCTTCAGGAAGTGGGAATATCCTGACTGGACATTTCCTTCCTGTGCTGCTTGGATTTTCTGTACTGAAGTTCAAGAGACACTGAGGGTAAGCACAACAGGTACACTTCCCTTTGATTATATCATTCTGTAAAGCATCCTACATGAATAAAGGGTCCTCAGGACCCCAAAAAGGAATACTCTCACAGAATCATAAAATCATGGAATCACAGAATCCCAGAGTGGTTTGGGTGGGAAGGGACCTTAAAGCCCATCCAGTGCCACCCCTGCCATGGGCAGGGACACCTTCCACTGTCCCAGGCTGCTCCAAGCCCCAGTGGCCAACCTGGCCTTGGGCACTGCCAGGGATCCAGGGGCAGCCACAGCTGCTCTGGGCACCCTGTGCCAGGGCCTGCCCACCCTCCCAGGGAACAATTCCTTCCCAAGATCCCATCCAGCCCTGCCCTCTGCCACTGGGAAGCCATTCCCTGGCTCCTGGCACTGCAGAGCCTGATGTAGAGCCCCTCTCCAGGTTCCCTGCAGCCCCTTCAGATCCTGGAAGGCTGTGATGAGTTCATCATACAGGATGAGGACCTGAAGTTCACTTCCTGGATATATAAATTAGTGCTGTATAATGCACGCTTTGCCTCTTCCAAAAGCAACATCCTTTTTACTATTTGTGTTTAATTCTTATGTAGGAAGACTGTGATGGGAAAACCAGGCTACTCCTGATGTACAGAGCAGATCTTGGAAGGAAATTCCTCTATAGCTTCATTCCTGCACAGGTGCAGTGTGGAAAGAAAATTAATTTTCAGTTAGAATGCCCCTGTCCTGCATGTTCAGCCCTGCCTACGTGTCTGAGCAGAGTGTTCCCCCTCCAGCTGCCTGTTTTATCCTGTCTCACACCTCTCACTTTGCTTCTCTACAAATATCCACTTCTGTAGGTTTTCAAGGCCCAAATTTTGAATTCTCAGTGTCAACCCACAGAACAGACACTCAGTGTACCTGCAGGATTAGCTCATTGCGTGTGTTTTAGGGTGGATATTGGGAATCTAAATGAAATAGGCTCACATGTGAGAGCAAAAGCTTTGATTGTAGTCGGATGACACTCCAAAGTACAGGGAATCCTTAAGTGGCTCTTTAAGAAACTCCTCTTAACAGTTCACTCTCAGGCCTAAGTGTCATTTCACAGTCTGTGCAGTGGGATGGAGTCTGAATTCATTACTTCTGCCTTCTTGGTTCTCTTCAAGACTTGCTTGAGCTGAAAAACCTTTGGAAACATTGTTAGAATAATGATAAAACATATTCTGGTCAAACAAATGCCAAAGAAAAGTGGTTATTTTGTTAGAAAGTACAAAGACTTCAAAGACATCAATTGGGGAAATACATTCACACTGTCCTGTCTCTTATGGCCTCAGTACCTCCTGAATTCCTCCAGGGACATGCCATATTTTCCTATCTGCTTTTTAATAGAAAATTATTTCCATGAAGTACTGTTGCCTCGAAAGAACCTCGAATGTTGAAATGAGTGATTTGATTTAGGAAACAATTAACTTGTACCTGAGCTGAAATTCAGCTCTTGGTGGCAAAGAGTTTGTTCCAGCTCAAATCCTGGAACAACTGAGTCATCAGAGACCCATCCCTGCATTTCCCAGCTTTCTGGGGAATCCCAGCCCTGTCTGGGCTGCAGAGTGGAGCTCTGGAGCAGGATCTGGAGCAGCCTGGCTGGGCTAAGGAATGGGAAACTCCTGAAATCCCCCCCAGGCGTGAGATTCCCTGAGGAGAGACTGCACTGCACAGGCTGCAGAGATTGGCCAGCAGGGGAGAAAGGACATTGAAAGATTGATCCATTGACTGAAAAACTGCCCCAAACTCCAATCACTTGTGGGTCAAAATAACCTCAAATACTTGGAAATGGTGCTCTGATAAAATGAACTTCTGGCAAAGTTTCCACAGTTACTTTAAAGGTAAAAAGTGGGAACTAAAAGCTAAATCAGAGTCTTTCTGAAACAATTTTAATGGGAATTTTTGGAGAGAACTGTTGTCGGCTTTAACAATAAGTGCATAAATATATAGTATATATACAAAGAGTTATATGAAATATAGTTGCTCACTTTGGACTTTAAAAATATGATGGTGAGAAGGATAATAATAGCATATTTAAAATTTTCACTTTAGTGTCTCCAAGAAAAAATACATGCAGTCAGGGCTAGAAAAAAACCCAAGAGAAAACTAAAATGTGTGTCTTGCACATAAATATTCTATATGAAAAGATGGCTGTGCACTCAGCCTTTCAAGGTTTCATATGCAATAAAAGCTATTTGAATTCTACTCAGACATTAGTTTGCTCTCTCAAAAATGGACATATTCTGTGTGCTATCAAATAAATCAAAATTTAGTGTATTGAATATTTTGAGGTGTTTAACCCAGCCAATTAGTGCATTGTTAGTCACAGCTGAAGAAAAACTTCTTAAAAATGCTTTCAGTATTTTTCAGGAACACTTGCTGACATAACCATGCAACAGATGCAATTGATGTGGCTTTCCTCATCTGTATAAACACTAATAAAGACACACAAGTAGTGATTGGTAAAATCTAATGCAAAGGTTTTTCCCTCTCCGTTCCTGACAACCTGCATTTGCAACCGCTCAGTTACTTTTGTTTTAAAATGGCTTTTCAATTACATTCTGCTGCTGTAGGGGAAAGCTTTTTGACAAAGGCATGACATAAACCATTTCTATTGCAGCTCCATCATAGTTCCCACAGCTAAACGAGACTGGACAGTTCATTAAAAAGAAAAATTAATAGTACAAGGTTGTAGGGAAACAATAACAGATTATGACTGGCCTGTGGCAGCCCACTGAATTCATGTAGTGGAATAGAAATGATTCCCTTGTCTCATAAATGAAGGTTTGTTCCAAGGTTTTAGGTGAAGTCTCTCCTGTTCCTTTACAGGAAAAAGCTGTCCAGTCTCTGGTCTATAAAAGCAGCACTTGTAATTACTGCAGGAGAGGAATGTGGGCTCTTTGGGATAGGGAGCACCCATTTGATAATCACTGAATACATATTAATAAACATAACACAAAAGAGAATGGCATAGAGCACAACACACTAAACAGCCACATTAAAGCAAAAAAAAAAAAATAACACTCTCAGGGCTGGTCAGGGGCAGGAGGGACAAAATGAGGATGGAGTCAGGACTTGATCCTATTTTTTCTTACCTAAGGTAGTAACTGTTCTAGACCAGGCTAAATTTGCTGAATTCAGTGTGCCAAAACCAAAATATTTGTGATTCCATGGCAGTTCTTTCAGGTTTGTTGCTGCTACCCGTGTGACATCATGTGTGATTTATCTCTTGCTTACGGCTGCTCTTAAAAGTGCAACCAAGTCCTAAAGCCTCCTTCTAGATGTGAGTGCATCTTTTTCCCAATTTCCTCAGGGTTCCATGGCTCAGATTTTCTGTATAGTTCTGGTATGTGGGGCAAGCACACAGACTCAGACTTTAATGTTGTAATCTGAGTTTCATTATATCGATGCTATAAATTCCTGTCTCAGAAGATATTTCAAAGAATATGGGCTCTGGGATGCATTATCAGTTTCTGTTGGCCAGTAGCCACAGCCTTCTAATGAATTCAATGGGATAACAGGGGAGGCCAGGAAAGGGGAAGCCTGAGCCAACATAACATTTGGAATCAAAAGCAGGACTGACCCTGAAGGGTATTTTCTGGTTCTGTTTATGAACACAACCTTATTTTAGACACAACAGCCTAAAAGACTGAATATTCATGGTCGTGGGGTCTGACCCCCTCCACTTTTGCAGCTTTATTCCTACTTTTACAGGAGAACTGGGGCATTTGGCCTCCAATTCTCCCTTCCCTCCCCTCAAAATGGGAAGCAGATTATGTAACCTGCCGAGTCTGGCCACTGTGAGAGGCCTCCTGGCCCTCCTGGCTGGGTTCGTGCTATCAGCTGCATTTTGTGAACCAGGGCTGCACTGAAGCAAAAATAACCAACCAACCCAAAGGCTCTGCCTTGACCTCCAGAGCTGTTCTCATACTTCCTTACTGCAGGCAACATGTGTGACTTGCAGCACTCTGGGGAGAAGATATTCCCTCTTTTTCCAGGGAATGTGCTTGCACAAACATTTAGCACTCACTAATGAGCTGTTCATCCCAAGGCTGGGGACGCGTTGCAGACTTTGCTGCTGTGCTGCCCTGTTTGTGAGCCCAAAGGTGCCACCTATGTCTCCTGTCCCCCTCTGCCGTGCATGAGAACAGGGAGAGAAGAGCCCCATCCCAGAGAACAGCTCCCAGGGGGTCACAGTGACTCAAACCGAGGACAGCTCAGCAAGGATTGTGTTGTGCTGTCTCCCAGTAAAGCCACTGACCACTGGTTATCACCCCTCTGCTGCTCCCAGCATCAGCAGAATTACACAAAAGTTGTGTGTTCAACAAATGGAATGACCACTTTTCTCCTTGTAGGTCTGTAATGATTTCATTTGCTTTATATTCAAAAAATATAGAGATAATTAAATTTTTAAGTGGGAAAACTTTTCAACAAAGAATAGAATGGTAATGGCTTTTTAATGACTGTCAGAATGACTCCCTGTTGGGTTAGGGTTAGGGTTGTGCAGGTTGCCTCTGCTCCCCACGTGCTGTTCCCTCCTTTCAGCACACTCTGTTTCCTCTGAACAGCTCACACAAGGGTGACACATTGCCCTGTGTGCAGCTGAGTGCTTTGCCTGTGAGCAGGTACCTGAGTTACATCCAGCCTTCAGTCCAGGCTCCTTGAAGTCTCCATCAGTTTATCCTGCTGCAGCTTGCTGAGCTCATCTAACCCAAAAGAACAGGAATTAAAAGCCAAGAATGTTCTGTTTACCTAAAGTCTAATCAGTCTGACCAAAGAACTATTAGTTCATTCATGCTGAGCTCTTACACAAGCTATGCACAGTTAACAGTGGTGCACAGGAGCTTCCCAGGCCCTGCCTCTCCCTGTGTCCCCCTCGCCATCAGCTGCCCCAGGCAGAGATCTTGAGGCAGGAAGGGCCTGGAGGGCTCCAATGCCACAGAATGCAGGGATGGATCCCTCTCCCTGCACCCAGAGCCACTGTTGTGTTTCTAACACGTTGTGTGTCCAGAGCCATGGTTATGTCACCTGCTCCTCGCCCTGCCCTCTCCCCACTGCCCTGCAGGGCACATGCCCACCTGTGAAAGGTGATTCTGTGTGTGTGGAGCAGCACCCTCTGCTCCCGGCGCTACCTCTGAGCTTTGTGCAGCTCCCAGGCTGCCGTGGTCTCAGAGCTGAGCCCTGGGGAGCAGTTGGCAGCCCCACCATGCTCCAGGACCTGGCTTTCAGATCTGCTCTCTCAGCCTGTGCTGTGTCCCTCCTGCGCTGTGTAGGGGGTCACGGGTAGTTCGTTCTGTACGGACCAGTGCAGTGTTATTTCTACCTCTTCATTTCAAACACACACACAAACCAACTGTGTTACAGCACACAGTCATCCTGAGCTGAGCAAAAAGCCCAGGCAAATCAGGCAATGGCCACTGGGTCCTTAGATAATCTGTTACAGCCAAACAAATTACCCAAGCCCAGGGCCCAGGCAGGCCAAAAGTGGTGCTGATGCTGCCTGAGAATCCAGATGGGTCCTGCTGCCTGTGCTGGCAGCTCACTCCAGCTTGGGTGTGTCACAAGCAGTGGGAACACTTCCTAAGGGCTTGCAAGGCTCTGAAATTTTAACAAGTTCACGTTAACATGTGGAAAATTATTTTTTACACTATTTATTTAGGCTCCATTATTAAATAAGTGTCTAGTAAACATTCCTATTAGCAATCTCATTCTTACACCATCATTTGTGTCACGTATTAGAGCTGGGTTTAGCTAAAGCTGTGCTTACAAATGCAATACAAGTGCCTGTGTGTGACCTTCATAATTATTCTTCATGCTTATAACATGGATTTGCCATTCCTTGGGCCTGGTTCTAAGCTCACTTGCTTAAGCCAGAAGGGGTTCACAAAATTTGCACAAAGAATTTTTTTTTTAAAAAATCATGTTAAGTTTTTTATAGCAATGTTTACCCTGTCAGCCATCCATTGGAACAAGAAATATGTCTGTCTGCTCAGAAAGATGTTCCCTGTTCTTGGATGAATCCCCAGATCCAGTTTCTCCAGCTGGTGCCTGTCTGGTGCTTTATTCCCTCTGACCACTGGATTTCCAGGAAGCTATTTTTTATTGTCCTTTTGCTCAGCCTTGTGAGTTTTAGGTTGAAAACACTGTCTTTGGGTCTTCAAAGGGGTGAGAAAACAGAGGGTTAGCTTTGCAGACAAGCACTGTATCACTGCCCTTGGATGGGATAAAGGCTCCAGAAAGAAATTCAGATACTGCTCCATGTGGGTTACTCTTATGCAGCATTATCTTATATAGCAGAGAGGTTTAAAGGAGAAGGAGGGTGGGGGTGTTCAGCATCATACATAAAGAAAAACATAACCATGGAATGAAAAGAAGAACTTTAAATGGAAAGCTCCAGGTTCTTTGCAATGTGAACAAACCCAGCCAGCAGCAGTATTTAAATTCTGTGAGGTCTGAGGTACCAGACTAAGCCAGAGGACAAAGTGAGGGTTAGCTCAGCTTATTCTGAGGGTTAAATCAGTGCTGCTCATCAGGTGTATGGCAAATTCCCACAAATAATAGAGAAATCCTTAACAAAGTTAAGAGAACTTAATCCGGGAAAAAAACCCCAAAAAACTCATGGGATGCTCAATGTACTGCACCTAACAATTTTAGCCTGACTTGGAGCCAAAGCCAAAGTACAGATGGAACATAAAGTTACGTATTTGGAAACTCCTTGAGCTGTGAAAGCCTCGTTTGCCTCTATCAGGGCTGATCAAATTCCCAGAGCAGAGAAGGGAGCATTGGAGCTGATGGATTGCCACACACAGAACCTCCTTAATGCAGCAGCCCAGTCTCCAAGGCCTCGAACATGATGTATTTATGGACTGTTCCATTTTGTACCCTCCACTGGATCATCAGTCCTGGGCTTTCCATCCCCTTCCTCTTGTTCACCATCCACTTGCTTTAACATTGTAATTTGCCCTTCCAGTTCTCACCAGCCCTCTTGGGTTTAATACATAGAATTGAAAAGCTTTCTATTGACACAACTCCCATTTTCCTTCTCTCTGCACTCCCAGGACTGTCAGCAGTCATTTTAGCTTGTTGCTTATTTCAGCTGAGAAGTCGACATTTCCTTTACAAAAATGAAAAAGGTCCAAAGTTTTTAAGTATTCCATCCTTCTTCCAATAAATGTAGCAAGCACCAGTGTTTCTAGAAAGATTATGTTTGGTGACAGACTCTCTCATCTCTCTTTAACCTAACAGTTCCTTTTCCAGAAAAAAACATAATTACTCCGAGAGCAATTTATTTAATTGCTGTTATGGGAGACTTCAAAGGAAATTGGTTGGATTGAAATAGTGATATCACCCTGGCAACATTTTGAAAAGAACATTTTGGTAGAAAATATGTTGAAAATAAGGGCATGTTTAATGTGGAGAAAAAAATGCCTAATCTTATTCTGGTGAATGGAGCTTTCAGTATTTTTATGTGTATATTTGTACATGTATTTTTTTTTTTTTCATTATTATTGCTTCTTGGATTTATTTCACTTCTATAAATGCAAATTTTTCCCCTCTACTTGCCTCATATTAAAGTTTCATCAAAAAATTAAACTGTTCTCAATCCAGCAGTTCTGCCAAATGTTAGGTTTTCCTCTTTCTTTTTCCCAAACTCATTTTTAAGGGCACTTCAGTGATCTCAATTAATGAGAAAATTGTTATTGGTGTGGAAGGTGAAGCTTTATCTGACTGGACACAGGTTCACTTACATTCCAGTGCTTTTATATTGTCCTGGTGGTTAACAAAGACATTGTTGGTGCAAGATGCAGAAATGAGATTGGTGCTCTAGGATATGCTGATAACCCCACCAGACCTGATTATTGCACTCTTAAGGCCAAGACTTGCCCATGGCAAGGGTGGCAAAAGGTATTTATAGCCTCAAAACCCCTAATGCACTTCCAAAATACATCTAATAAAGTTGATTCATCGATTCAGCTATGAACATCACTAATCTAATTTTTTTAAAAAACCCTTTTTTGGCCAATTTCCCATGACAAGCTCTCTGCGAAACGTCAGTTTCTGAAACCTCTGCAAGAACAGCTGTAGGTTCAAAGCATTTAAAATGTGCCTCTTTTGCATGACAGCAATGGTACCAAACATCATTCCAGCTGTAGCAAGGCACTGCCTGAAATCTGTTGTTGTTACTGCTTCTGTCACAAGAACAGAAATGAAATGTTTTGCATCAATCATCTGTAATTACAGGTCAGAAATAGGGTCAGGCCAGGTCTGGGATGTGTTTGTGGTTCATGTGACCAGTAACAAAGGTGTAATGAACAGGTTTAACTCAAAATGAGTTATGCTCATGAAAAAATATGCTGAATCATTTACCCTTTTTTAAAATGGATCAGTTGAATGAGAAACAAATTTTAATTGCAAGCTGACACCAGCCTGTCTTGTTTGTGCTATTATTGTATTTATTTGTATGCTTAGGGTCTCATTGCATCATCTTAGCACCTGTTGCTGGAGTTTTGGGTTCATAATATAAAGTTGGGAATTAGGTCTTAGTCCTTACAGTTTATGAACACTAAAAATCCAGATAATTCCTATTATTTGTGCTCAGAGCAGATCAGGAAGCCAAAAGGAAGTTGTTTTAATGAAGGTGGTGTTTTCCTTGTGTTTGTCTATTTGGGTTGTTTTAGGTTAAATGGAAATATTCTGTGGTGAGTAATTACAGCAAGGCATCTCAGAAAAGACTCATGCAAATATTGTTTTAATTATAATCTTGTGATTTAATGGGCTGCAAATAATAATATAAATGTGAAGATTTGGTCTTTTCAGCTGTAGCCTCCCATTAGGTATTTAAACAGTGATGGTCTCCTTTATTAGGGCTATTGAGGCTGCTTTAGGAGTGTGTTTGAATATTCTGAGGTTGTTATCTCATGCTTTGAGCCAAAATTGGTCTCCTCACAGACAATCTCTGCCTAGGCAAAAATTAATTATTGATTCAATTTTTCATTCAGAAATCTCAAAGTGGCTTTTATGCTCTTTATGGAAGAAATTTGCACTAAACTGGAATAGTTAAGCAAGATATCAAAAAAAAGGACCTTCCTTGGGCATGACTGAAGGATCTGAGCTCTTCCATCTGCAGCTGGGGAAAGGAGAAGGCTGTTGATTAGTTATTTTGCTCTAACCTTTCCCTCCTTAGCAAATGTATTTGTAAAAGAGACTCTCAGTAATTCCCTAACTTGTCGAGTTTTATAAAGATAAATGTTACAGAGGCTGTAATGTGAACCTCTCTAAATGAGTCACGACGTGGAAGCCTTTCATCAGGAACTTTCCTGCTTGAGGGAGACCAAACTGAAGGGGACATGGGGATTGAGGAGTCCAGCAGGATTAAATTCAAAGTGGAAAAATGTTTTGTAGAGGAACACATTGGCCACACAAAGACCACCCAGGATGCTTTAATAGTCTGGCATTTCGGCAGCACTGCTGAAGCTGCCTCTGGAAATGAAGCTGTAAGTGCAGAATCACAGACTGAATTTAGATTTCTGCTTGTGTGGGGACTGCCAGCCCTTCAGCAAGAGGTTATAGATCTGAGCAGAAATGGATTGCTGGCTAGATTTCTGTCTGCCTTGGTTTGGGAGCTGAATAGACCTGCCTGCAATCATTAGTTTTTGATAGGTTTTCACTCTTTAATCTTGACTTTCTGTCTCATTTCTGGCACAAACCAAAGAGACCATCAGTCGCAGCACAAGTGTTATTCAGATATTCATACATATCAATTCTTAGGGAAAAAATATTCAGGGTTGGCTTAGCACGTAAATACAGCATTAGTAGTTGCAAGTAAGTTGACTTTAGTTGTCATTTGCTTCCTCCTCAGGGTGTCATTGATAGCCACTTACATAATAACAGAATGACTGAGACGGGCATGGGCTGGGCTGCAGCCTCACTGGCCTTGGAGCATCCAGGGAATGATGAGAATTCCAGTTTGTCTGAGAAGCTCGAGAACACAATTACTATTTAAAATAAACTCTACCAAGAGCTTAGTCATTACTTGAAATGACTCTATCAATCACCATGTTCTTTAATAAGACTACCTTTCTTATGCTGGTTGTTTTCCTGTAGAGTTTATGCTTAAAACCAGACAGCCTCTGTCACATTTATCTTAAGTGGATCTCCCCAGGGCAGCAAGTAAATATAAAACTCTGTTTACAGCCGTTTTTCATTTCCCAAGCCTTTTAATATCACTCTCTCAGGCTTATTTCTGTGTCACTCACTCCATAATGTACTAAGTTGTCTTCCTGCTTTCCCCTGCTTTATATGAGGTACAGCAAGCAGCAATCTTGCCCTTCTCCAATGAGCACAAATTAAATCAAAGCTTGGGGAAAATGCCTTCCTTCCATGATGAATTTAGAGGTGGATGCTGACAGATAGCACATCATACTGTTCAGGAGGCTATTTCTCTTCCTCTTCCCTGCACAATGACTTCTGTTTTCAGAGGGCCATCATTTTATGGCTTTGTCTATGGTTTCGTAATACCAAGTCTCAAAGCTGCTACAGGAAAACGTGGCTACATTTCAAAACCTCTTCTTTGGAGCAGCTGGGGATTATTGGCTTTAAACATCTCAGTAATCCAATACAGTGCTATAAAACATAATTTAAAAATGCAAAGGATTAAGATTTCCTTTCATAGGATTCTACAGAACTCAGAATAGGGTTCTACAAAACTCGCTTAGCATTTTTGAAGCAACTTCTATTGTCAAGATGAAAATCACCAGTTCTGTAAAGATTTCACTTCTGTATTTAGTACATACAAATCTTGCCATGACCTAGAATTCCTCTGTGGTAGGATACCTCTAGACTCTTGGCTGTTTGCATATCAAATATAAAGTTATATATAAGCTATATATATATATACTTATCTCTGCAGAACTGCAGCCTCAGACTCTAATCCTTTACATTGTGGTGTAAAGTGCTCCCCTGCAAAACACAGAACATGGACTGGGGGAGTGTGAGGTTCTCATTATTCAGTGCAATAACTAAGAGAATTTTTTTCCCCCAAGTATCTTTAAATATGAAGAGTTTCCTTTTCTGGACTAAATACTTTTGTCTCATAAGACTAATTATGTTTTGTGAATGACACAGAAAACTTTATAGCAATTTGCATTCAGATGAGGGTTGTTTGCTGCTCTCTCCAGTGAGACCTGGAATGTGCTTCAGCGAGAAGAGGGACTCAGTGCTGCACAGGGGCTCACAGGGAGTTACTGGCTGCTGGTCTGGTTCAGAATCACACACTGAGAAAAGTGAGATTTGCCAGTTACATACACAGCAGGAGAATCTTTTCCTGTATCAGAGATCAGAGCTCTTGTCATCTAAACAAAATGTTTTATGTGAGACTGGTGCACATTGGCCTTTAATCACTGAATGGTTTGGGCTGGGACCTTACAGCCCATCCAGTGCCACCCCTGCCATGGGCAGGGACACCTCCCACTGTCCCAGGCTGCTCCAAGCCCCAGTGGCCAACCTGGCCTTGGGCACTGCCAGGGATCCAGGGGCAGCCACAGCTTCTCTGGGCACCCTGTGCCAGGGCTTCCCCACCCTTCCAGGGAACAAGTCCTGCCCAATATCCCATCCAAACTTCCCCTCTTTCAGTTTCTCTTCCATGCACTGAGATGTTGTCTCTTCCCAGATCTCAGCCACCATCAGCACACTCAGGTCATGCCTGTATTTAATGGTTTTTCTGGCTTTTGCCCAGGAAATGCCTATTTCTGTCACTGGGGAAAGGTCTGGTTTTGACATATGAACTCTTTCACATCCCTCACCTCGTGTGTTTTATTAAAAACTCCCAAAGCAGTTAAATTTGTGATATGTCCTAAAGATTAACCAGTATGGGCTCAGTGGGACTTGACTGATTATTTGATGTGGGGATCTGTTCCCTACTTTCCTTCCATGAGAACTGCTCGTTTTCCATGACCCGATTGCAGTGTCCAGGGAAGGGACACACTCCATGCTGAGTGCTGGAGTTAAACCGTGGAGTGGGAGCCCTGGGGCTGCTCAGAACAGCCCCATCCCAAAAGCAGGAATCTATCCAGGTTCTGGGGAGCTTTGCAGTACCTGATCCCATGGGGGAAGGTCCCTGCCCAGCTGGGGACATCACTTGGCCACTGCAGGTCCGTCCCTGCCTCCCAGGGCTCCTCCAGATGTGCCCCACACTCCACCCTTCTGCCCAAAACTTGGGCACTCTCGACTCCAGAACTAATATGATCCAATATTTATTCTGTCATTAAAAAGCTATTCATTTCCTTGTCTGATGATAAAATTATGGTAAAATAAATCATTCATCTTTTCAGCTAATTCTAATTACAGCTAAAATCTCATTTAGACTGGGAGTTTGCTATATTTACTTGATACTTTTGCAAAACATTTCAGAACATAATCATCCATTATTATATTGCAACACTGTGATCTTGGCTGCCTTCTGCCAAGTGTATTCCTGAGAACAATTGCTATTTTAATGCATCATCCAGAAGTTATGGCCTAGACAAATCAGAAAAAATTGTTTAGTCTATTATAATTTGGCATATGGTCATTTAATAGCACACAGGAAATCATCGTGAACGCTGGGGATTATTGTTGCTATAAAAATAATGAAAGGAATTCAAAGTTGGCTAGACTTCACTTCCGCCACTGCTCTTGTCATTGAAATCATCTCTGCTGCCTCTTTGGTTTTTGCTGTTAATATCTTGGAGCAGTCATTCAGATCTGTGTGAAGCTGTGTGGAGTACACTGACTGCAGAGTGGCTGGTTGTGGTATGTTTTCCACGTGGACATGGATATATTATTGTGCAGGTTTTAAGATGTGTCCTTAATTGAATTCTTAAATGAACAGCATATTTCCATTAGGAATGTCGATGGGTGTTGTTTTCTAAGTTGAAGAACAGACTTTTCTTATGTTAAAATTGAAGCTGGTGAGGTTTGCATTAACAACTACAAGTACACAGCAGAGCCGTGCTGTCTGTGCAGCTCGAAATGCCCAGCAGGCCTGTTCTCAGTTATTTAGGGACATATTTTATTTNTGAAAAGTGAGATTTGCCAGTTACATACACAGCAGGAGAATCTTTTCCTGTATCAGAGATCAGAGCTCTTGTCATCTAAACAAAATGTTTTATGTGAGACTGGTGCACATTGGCCTTTAATCACTGAATGGTTTGGGCTGGGACCTTACAGCCCATCCAGTGCCACCCCTGCCATGGGCAGGGACACCTGCCATGTCCCAGGTGGACACCTTCCACTGTCCCAGGCTGCTCCAAGCCCCAGTGTCCAACCTGGCCTTGGGCACTGCCAGGGATCCAGGGGCAGCCACAGCTTCTCTGGGCACCCTGTGCCAGGGCTTCCCCACCCTTCCAGGGAACAAGTCCTGCCCAATATCCCATCCAAACTTCCCCTCTTTCAGTTTCTCTTCCATGCACTGAGATGTTGTCTCTTCCCAGATCTCAGCCACCATCAGCACACTCAGGTCATGCCTGTATTTAATGGTTTTTCTGGCTTTTGCCCAGGAAATGCCTATTTCTGTCACTGGGGAAAGGTCTGGTTTTGACATATGAACTCTTTCACATCCCTCACCTCGTGTGTTTTATTAAAAACTCCCAAAGCAGTTAAATTTGTGATATGTCCTAAAGATTAACCAGTATGGGCTCAGTGGGACTTGACTGATTATTTGATGTGGGGATCTGTTCCCTACTTTCCTTCCATGAGAACTGCTCATTTTCCATGACCCGATTGCAGTGTCCAGGGAAGGGACACACTCCATGCTGAGTGCTGGAGTTAAACCGTGGAGTGGGAGCCCTGGGGCTGCTCAGAACAGCCCCATCCCAAAAGCAGGAATCTATCCAGGTTCTGGGGAGCTTTGCAGTACCTGATCCCATGGGGGAAGGTCCCTGCCCAGCTGGGGACATCACTTGGCCACTGCAGGTCCGTCCCTGCCTCCCAGGGCTCCTCCAGATGTGCCCCACACTCCACCCTTCTGCCCAAAACTTGGGCACTCTCGACTCCAGAACTAATATGATCCAATATTTATTCTGTCATTAAAAAGCTATTCATTTCCTTGTCTGATGATAAAATTATGGTAAAATAAATCATTCATCTTTTCAGCTAATTCTAATTACAGCTAAAATCTCATTTAGACTGGGAGTTTGCTATATTTACTTGATACTTTTGCAAAACATTTCAGAACATAATCATCCATTATTATATTGCAACACTGTGATCTTGGCTGCCTTCTGCCAAGTGTATTCCTGAGAACAATTGCTATTTTAATGCATCATCCAGAAGTTATGGCCTAGACAAATCAGAAAAAATTGTTTAGTCTATTATAATTTGGCATATGGTCATTTAATAGCACACAGGAAATCATCGTGAACGCTGGGGATTATTGTTGCTATAAAAATAATGAAAGGAATTCAAAGTTGGCTAGACTTCACTTCCGCCACTGCTCTTGTCATTGAAATCATCTCTGCTGCCTCTTTGGTTTTTGCTGTTAATATCTTGGAGCAGTCATTCAGATCTGTGTGAAGCTGTGTGGAGTACACTGACTGCAGAGTGGCTGGTTGTGGTATGTTTTCCACGTGGACATGGATATATTATTGTGCAGGTTTTAAGATGTGTCCTTAATTGAATTCTTAAATGAACAGCATATTTCCATTAGGAATGTCGATGGGTGTTGTTTTCTAAGTTGAAGAACAGACTTTTCTTATGTTAAAATTGAAGCTGGTGAGGTTTGCATTAACAACTACAAGTACACAGCAGAGCCGTGCTGTCTGTGCAGCTAGAAATGCCCAGCAGGCCTGTTCTCAGTTATTTAGGGACATATTTTATTTCCAAGTAGACATTTTGGTATACACCTCCCCATGCAGGTTGTTTTGCAGTGTGGAGTAGACTCTTTAAATATTTCTCAGTCCTGCATACCTCAACTGATCAACTTATATTCAGGGATTTCGTTGTGTTCATGTGCCTCACCTATGAGATCAAGCCTTGTGTGGTGGCTGATTGACTCTTGTTCACCCTTTATCCCTGATAAAGCTGTTATTCAATGCCAAAATTGCCAACAGTTGCTTGTTTGCAGTTAAAATATATTGATGGAATTCTTGCTTTTGAGTACAAGTCCATCTTGGTTCAACCAGAGCAGTCTAGAACTTCCTCCCCAGGGGCAGCTCCAAGCTCTGCTCTCTGTGGGGTTGCAGACCAGGGAAAGGTTCTGCTTCCCCCAGAGGGTGCTGGGCACTGCCCAGGCTCCCCAGGGAATGGGCATGGCCCCGAGGCTGCCAGAGCTCCAGGAGCGTTTGGGCACCGCTCCCAGGGATGCACAGGGTGGGGTTGGTGGGGTGTCTGGGCAGGGGTAGGAGTAGGACTGGATGATCCTGTGGGTCCCTTCCCACTCAGGATATTCTATGTTGCTATGAAACTTGGAATCCACTATGCTCAAGGAAGTGGGAAGCAGCTTTTTTGACAGAGTTGTTAGGAAAATCTGGGATTTCAAAACGATGCGTTGCACAATTCTAAACAATAATGGAAAAGAATCAGGATGTTTGTTGTGGATTAATCCCAGCCAGCAGCTGAGCACCACACAGGCACTGCTCACTCCCTGCTCCTCCCCAGGGATGAGGGAGAGATTTGAAACAATAAAAGTGAGAAAACTCATGGGTTGAGATAGACACTTTAACAGGACAGAAAAGGAAGAAAATGATGATAACAATAATGAGGAAAGAATTAGAATAGACAAGAGAGAGAACCTGAGAGCTGCTGACAGAGACCCCTGTCCAGCTCCCCCCAGTTTATGTGCTGAGCATGGTGTGGAAAGGTCTGGAATATCCCTCTGGCCAGTTTGGGTCAGTTATCCCAGCTGTGTCCACTCCCAGCCCTTTGTGCCTCCCCTCCAGCCTCCTGGAGGGAGGAGACAAAAGCTGAAAAGTCCTGACTCAGTGTAAACACTGCTCAGCACCAACTCAAACTTCAGTGTGTTATCAGCATGCTTCTCTTCCTAAATCCGAAACACAGCACTGGAGCAGCTAGAAGGAGGAAAATTAACTCTATCCCAGCCAAAAGCAGCACAGTGTTGCAGTTTGGTCAACTGCCCACTGAGATCAGGTTTGCTGTAATTGAGGATTATAATCTATGGGCAGAAATACACAAGTACCTCAAAGATTGTGATTTTTTAAAAAAAGGCTGCAGCTATTCATGGCAAATGAGTCTGACAAATCTGTGCAGATCTGAATCCAGGTGCTGCACACAGAATTTTCAGATGCTGACTGGAGCAGCAGCCCAGCAGCTGCAACAATTGCCAGCCTCACATCTGTATTCCAAACTCTCTGGATTATGAGGTATTTTTCCCCAAGAGAAAAAGGAATTGCTTTATAAATTGTTTAGCTGTTTTTCCATGTTTTCTGCTTGAAGTAGAAGGAAACTGTAGGCTTTCAGCAGCTGAGTTAACGTTGAAATGTTTGAAATGATTTAAGTAGATTGTTTGGAAAATAAAGGAAGGAAAAAAGAGGGTTTTTTTTGTTGTTAATACTACTGCTTCATTTTTTAATGACGTTTATTTTAGCTTTAACTTAAGAGCATCTTGTGCACTTTGTCTTTTAGAATCAAGTAGTTCATAAAAAGCCAAACTGTAGCTGGTTTGAATTTAAGTAATTTCATAGCCTTCAGTGGAAGCCTGTTGATTTATGCTATTTTAGGTTTTCTGAGGATAGGAGTCAGAGGGTTTACTGCTGGAGTGAGCATGATGTGAGTGAGCAGAGCATGAACTCCAGGAGGGGAGAAGGGGCATGAGGAGGCCAGGGACACTTTATTGCAGCTCCAGATTTACTGACAGCCATCTCACCGGTGGGTCACTGCCGAAAGAGCCAGCTCGGAACTGCTGCTGACACGGAGCCCTTTCCCTTTATAACCCAAACCAGAAGCAATTACTACAAACAGCCTTAGGGATTTGTTTTTAGCCCAGGTGGGACCTGCCCCAGCCCAGAACCGCCCTGCCCTGGGCTGAGCCCCAGCGGGGGNCGGCCCCGAGGCTGCCAGAGCTCCAGGAGCGTTTGGGCACCGCTCCCAGGGATGCACAGGGTGGGGTTGGTGGGGTGTCTGGGCAGGGGTAGGAGTAGGACTGGATGATCCTGTGGGTCCCTTCCCACTCAGGATATTCTATGTTGCTATGAAACTTGGAATCCACTATGCTCAAGGAAGTGGGAAGCAGCTTTTTTGACAGAGTTGTTAGGAAAATCTGGGATTTCAAAACGATGCGTTGCACAATTCTAAACAATAATGGAAAAGAATCAGGATGTTTGTTGTGGATTAATCCCAGCCAGCAGCTGAGCACCACACAGGCACTGCTCACTCCCTGCTCCTCCCCAGGGATGAGGGAGAGATTTGAAACAATAAAAGTGAGAAAACTCATGGGTTGAGATAGACACTTTAACAGGACAGAAAAGGAAGAAAATGATGATAACAATAATGAGGAAAGAATTAGAATAGACAAGAGAGAGAACCTGAGAGCTGCTGACAGAGACCCCTGTCCAGCTCCCCCCAGTTTATGTGCTAAGCATGGTGTGGAAAGGTCTGGAATATCCCTCTGGCCAGTTTGGGTCAGTTATCCCAGCTGTGTCCACTCCCAGCCCTTTGTGCCTCCCCTCCAGCCTCCTGGAGGGAGGAGACAAAAGNAAAATTATGGTAAAATAAATCATTCATCTTTTCAGCTAATTCTAATTACAGCTAAAATCTCATTTAGACTGGGAGTTTGCTATATTTACTTGATACTTTTGCAAAACATTTCAGAACATAATCATCCATTATTATATTGCAACACTGTGATCTTGGCTGCCTTCTGCCAAGTGTATTCCTGAGAACAATTGCTATTTTAATGCATCATCCAGAAGTTATGGCCTAGACAAATCAGAAAAAATTGTTTAGTCTATTATAATTTGGCATATGGTCATTTAATAGCACACAGGAAATCATCGTGAACGCTGGGGATTATTGTTGCTATAAAAATAATGAAAGGAATTCAAAGTTGGCTAGACTTCACTTCCGCCACTGCTCTTGTCATTGAAATCATCTCTGCTGCCTCTTTGGTTTTTGCTGTTAATATCTTGGAGCAGTCATTCAGATCTGTGTGAAGCTGTGTGGAGTACACTGACTGCAGAGTGGCTGGTTGTGGTATGTTTTCCACGTGGACATGGATATATTATTGTGCAGGTTTTAAGATGTGTCCTTAATTGAATTCTTAAATGAACAGCATATTTCCATTAGGAATGTCGATGGGTGTTGTTTTCTAAGTTGAAGAACAGACTTTTCTTATGTTAAAATTGAAGCTGGTGAGGTTTGCATTAACAACTACAAGTACACAGCAGAGCCGTGCTGTCTGTGCAGCTCGAAATGCCCAGCAGGCCTGTTCTCAGTTATTTAGGGACATATTTTATTTCCAAGTAGACATTTTGGTATACACCTCCCCATGCAGGTTGTTTTGCAGTGTGGAGTAGACTCTTTAAATATTTCTCAGTCCTGCATACCTCAACTGATCAACTTATATTCAGGGATTTCGTTGTGTTCATGTGCCTCACCTATGAGATCAAGCCTTGTGTGGTGGCTGATTGACTCTTGTTCACCCTTTATCCCTGATAAAGCTGTTATTCAATGCCAAAATTGCCAACAGTTGCTTGTTTGCAGTTAAAATATATTGATGGAATTCTTGCTTTTGAGTACAAGTCCATCTTGGTTCAACCAGAGCAGTCTAGAACTTCCTCCCCAGGGGCAGCTCCAAGCTCTGCTCTCTATGGGGTTGCAGACCAGGGAAAGGTTCTGCTTCCCCCAGAGGGTGCTGGGCACTGCCCAGGCTCCCCAGGGAATGGGCACGGCCCCGAGGCTGCCAGAGCTCCAGGAGCGTTTGGGCACCGCTGCCAGGGATGCACAGGGTGGGGTTGGTGGGGTGTCTGGGCAGGGGTAGGAGTAGGACTGGATGATCCTGTGGGTCCCTTCCCACTCAGGATATTCTATGTTGCTATGAAACTTGGAATCCACTATGCTCAAGGAAGTGGGAAGCAGCTTTTTTGACAGAGTTGTTAGGAAAATCTGGGATTTCAAAACGATGCGTTGCACAATTCTAAACAATAATGGAAAAGAATCAGGATGTTTGTTGTGGATTAATCCCAGCCAGCAGCTGAGCACCACACAGGCACTGCTCACTCCCTGCTCCTCCCCAGGGATGAGGGAGAGATTTGAAACAATAAAAGTGAGAAAACTCATGGGTTGAGATAGACACTTTAACAGGACAGAAAAGGAAGAAAATGATGATAACAATAATGAGGAAAGAATTAGAATAGACAAGAGAGAGAACCTGAGAGCTGCTGACAGAGACCCCTGTCCAGCTCCCCCCAGTTTATGTGCTAAGCATGGTGTGGAAAGGTCTGGAATATCCCTCTGGCCAGTTTGGGTCAGTTATCCCAGCTGTGTCCACTCCCAGCCCTTTGTGCCTCCCCTCCAGCCTCCTGGAGGGAGGAGACAAAAGCTGAAAAGTCCTGACTCAGTGTAAACACTGCTCAGCACCAACTCAAACTTCAGTGTGTTATCAGCATGCTTCTCTTCCTAAATCCGAAACACAGCACTGGAGCAGCTAGAAGGAGGAAAATTAACTCTATCCCAGCCAAAAGCAGCACAGTGTTGCAGTTTGGTCAACTGCCCACTGAGATCAGGTTTGCTGTAATTGAGGATTATAATCTATGGGCAGAAATACACAAGTACCTCAAAGATTGTGATTTTTTAAAAAAAGGCTGCAGCTATTCATGGCAAATGAGTCTGACAAATCTGTGCAGATCTGAATCCAGGTGCTGCACACAGAATTTTCAGATGCTGACTGGAGCAGCAGCCCAGCAGCTGCAACAATTGCCAGCCTCACATCTGTATTCCAAACTCTCTGGATTATGAGGTATTTTTCCCCAAGAGAAAAAGGAATTGCTTTATAAATTGTTTAGCTGTTTTTCCATGTTTTCTGCTTGAAGTAGAAGGAAACTGTAGGCTTTCAGCAGCTGAGTTAACGTTGAAATGTTTGAAATGATTTAAGTAGATTGTTTGGAAAATAAAGGAAGGAAAAAAGAGGGTTTTTTTTGTTGTTAATACTACTGCTTCATTTTTTAATGACGTTTATTTTAGCTTTAACTTAAGAGCATCTTGTGCACTTTGTCTTTTAGAATCAAGTAGTTCATAAAAAGCCAAACTGTAGCTGGTTTGAATTTAAGTAATTTCATAGCCTTCAGTGGAAGCCTGTTGATTTATGCTATTTTAGGTTTTCTGAGGATAGGAGTCAGAGGGTTTACTGCTGGAGTGAGCATGATGTGAGTGAGCAGAGCATGAACTCCAGGAGGGGAGAAGGGGCATGAGGAGGCCAGGGACACTTTATTGCAGCTCCAGATTTACTGACAGCCATCTCACCGGTGGGTCACTGCCGAAAGAGCCAGCTCGGAACTGCTGCTGACACGGAGCCCTTTCCCTTTATAACCCAAACCAGAAGCAATTACTACAAACAGCCTCAGGGATTTGTTTTTAGCCCAGGTGGGACCTGCCCCAGCCNGGATGGGCTTTAAAGTCCATTCCAGCCCAAACCGTGCTCAGATTCTATGATTCTCTGAAGTGGTGGATGAGATATAACAGTTTTTGTAGCTTGAAAACGTGGAACCTTATTGCTTTGTCTCTGTACAGGTGCACGCAGAGGATAAAACAAAAGATAGCAAACAATTTTTTGCTTTTAATCCTTATTAGTAAGTTAAGCATGGATCTGTGATTAACATTTTGTTTCCAGCACTTCACACTTGAATAGCTGGTAATAAGCAGTGTCTGTATCAGCTTGGCTCTGCCATTCTGGTTAAGCAGCTTTATAAAGTGTTTACTGGTTTACATAACAGCATTGAGGAGTTGGGGAAGAGTGGGCTATTTGTTTACTTATTTTTGTAGCTGAGATCATTATGTTATGTTAATGATGAATGGCTATCAGAGAGTTTAATTTTCAAATGCACCCCAAATCTATTAACATAAGCAGTTTATTTACAGATTTTTTTTTTTTTCACAGCAGGTTTAGAAATGCACAGCTGTCCAGGAATATCTTCCTGTTCCATGTTTGGAGTATGTAGGCTCTGTATAACATTCCAGGAGCCCAATCCCCTCTAACTGCTGCACGAGTGATCCCTATAGCACAGATCCCATAGCTTTTATTTTTTTCTATGCAAAGCTGAGTGGAAAAAATGTCCAAAATAGGTGAAATCTCAGTCTTCAGCCTCTTTAAGTCTTACATTTTTTTTACCCCTCAGTGAGAGGGAGACTTGGAATAGAAACCGCAGACCTAATGCTCCATACACACACATTGTGTTAAAATAAAAGCATTTTCCTCAACAAAATCATAGGGATTGTTTTCCTTTTCTTGTCTTCCATGCTGGTGTGAGTAATCTGTAATGTGTGATCATGTAACAATAGGAAAAAGTTTAATGGATACAACAAATCTATTTAATAAATATGCTTGGGAAAACCAGACTATATTTGCATGTGTGTGAGAATGTCATTTAACTCATTCTGCTGGAGCTAGTTTGGTGCTGTAATTGAGGTGATTTCAGTTTTCAAGAAAATAAAATTGAAAACTGATCTTTTTTGAGGAAATAAACCCAAATATTTAATTCCTTATTCATGATTCCCTGTCAGCCAGTGTATTTTTATGTAACTGTAAAAAGGATGTGGAAGGAGGACACGACTGCTCAGGATGTGAGAAAGACAACTCCAAATGAGTGGGTTTGGGACTAGTGAGATGTTTATCTGTGGCTGGAGTTACAGAATGTGCTGTAGGTTCAAGCTTTTGCCTATATTCACATTTTCTCTGCTACAAATACCGATAATATCTCCTTATTTCTCATTAAAAAATTGTTCTGTTTTAAAGCTGATGGGGGCACGTATTTATACATTTCCCTGTATAAACATACCATCCAGATTTTTGTCAGTATCTTGCAGAAAATTAAAGGGAACCACACCAAAACCTAAAATAAACATCGTAGGGACCTTGTAAAATTTGTTGTTGTGTAGAGATTCAAGGAGAATATGTTGGAAATCCCAGGGATAAGTGAAAGTGCCCTTTGTGACTGATTGAGGGCTGCTCAGTTCAGGTTTCACTGTATTATTCAATTTCTCCCTCAAATATTAGTTCTGATCTAGTGTTTTAAGAAGTATTAGGAAGTAGGAAATCAATGTAATCCTGGTAAGTGAATGCCCAGGGGAAGTAGAAATAAATAGTTAAATCAATTGTTATGTTATCAGAAATATCTGAATGCATTTTTATTGGTTTGTGGCATTTATTGTGCCCAGCCCAGAGCAGCACACTCGGCAGTCAATGCCCATGCTGCCGTGATCCTCAGAGGTGCTTCCAGGGTCTAAACCCAAACTGGAGCTCCTTGGAGCTCTGCCAGCCCCTGCTCCAGCCCAGAAAAAACAGAGGTGGTTATGTTCAGCATGAGGAGCTGTTGATCATGAAAGGGCTGGTGCACAAATATTGCACTCCTGATAAGTCTTGGTATCTCCCTTATATCTGGACCTCTGGCTTAGCAGCTTATATCTGAGGCTTATATCTAAGCCCCAAAGAGGGATTAGATATAAATTAGGTATTTCTACAGTTACCTTGCATCTTGGGCTAAATCTATTTGAAAGGATCATGAGAGAATGTGATTCCCTATCCTTCAACTTCCAGCCACTGAGTGTCCAAACCAGCCAGCCAGGAGATTCTGCAAGGTGGCAGCTCCACGTAGCAAAACCCCAAATCTGCCCATTGCTCAGTATTTCATCAGTACTGATATATTTATTTTAATCTTCTTATCTTGACATTTACCAAGGAAGTCCTAGTTTTGTTTTGCTAAATAAAAAACCCTACTGTATCCTCAAAGAATTGACAGCATTTTCCATTTTCTTTTCTTCCAGGAATTGAGTTGGGAAGCTGCAGAGCACTAAGGTGATGTGTTTAATGCGTGGTGCCATCCTATGTGCACAACAGTTGGTCTGAAACTCCTCAGTAGCCCCAGACTTTCTGACTTCCAAGGTGGAAGGGGGAGATTCTTGGATACCCCTGTGCCTACACAATAACCAAAAATGAAGGAGGACCATTGTTTACACGCCGCCCTGCTCTGCCTGGGAGTGCTGTGCTACAGCCACGGCCTGGCCACGGAGAAGCTCAACCACTCCCGGCCCTCGCTCCACGGGCACCACGAGAAGGGCAAGGAAGGACAAGTCCTGCATCGTTCCAAAAGAGGCTGGGTGTGGAATCAGTTCTTTGTTATAGAGGAGTACACGGGACCAGATCCTGTGCTAGTAGGAAGGGTAAGAAAGAATTTATTTTTCAACCATTGATTAATAGTCTTAATTTTCATTATTTTTTGAGGAGGTTTGTGTTTAGTTTTGTTTTCGGTTTTTTTGGTTTTTTTTTTCTGTTGCCTTTGTGCTGTATAAGCTGCTTCTTCATTTTCTAGTAGCTCAGTTTAGGTGCTAAGCAAAATACTACCTAAGTCAATACAAATATTTCCATTGACCTCAGCAGTCCTTGAATGAAGGTGTGCAAGCTGTTACTCAGCAAAAGAGTTAAAAACCACATCAACAACTTGAGTGACAATATGTCCCAAGAATATCATTCTCAGGTCTGTAAAAACAGCAACCAAAACTGCAATGTCTAACCCAGAAGCTCAGTAAAATAGGTAGCTTTTTATCCTTTCATTTTCAAATTATCAGTAAAATTAAATATATCAAGGGCTATGTATAGAGGGAGGTAAATATCTGTGTGCACGTGTATGTACACACATGCTGGACTGATTTTTTATTCTGCTACTGTCTAAAAGTAACAAAATATAACCAGGAGATAAATAAACCTGTATATTTGCCAGTTTCTAAATGGGCAGCAGAACAGCGTTGACTTAACCCCAGCACAAAAAGAGTGGAGAGACAGGATCAATGTCAGCGAATCCATGCTGGGTATTCTGGTTTAAAATGGTGCAATTTGTAGCTGTCAATATAAAATCAATAAATCTGTAATTTGGCTCAATGTTTCCCTCATTCATCAAACTGAAGTGTATACTGGTTGTGGAATTAAGAATGTTTAGTAAGCATTTATTGTTTCTTTTATATTAAAGAGGGTGTAATTAAAAACTAGTTGGCAATCATGAAATCACATAGAATCCCAGAATCATTAAGGTAGGAAAAGCCCTCCCAGCCCATCGAGTCCCAGCTGTGCCCCATCCCCACCTTGTCCCCAGCCCAGAGCTCTGAGTGCCACCTCCAGCCCTTCCTGGGACACCTCCAGGGATGGGCACTCCAAACCTCCCTGGGCAGCCCCTGCCAAGGCCTGAGCACCCTTTCCATGCAGAAATTCCTGCTGCTGTCCACCCTGAGCCTCCCCTGGCCCAGCCTGAGGCCGTTCCCTCTCCTCCTGTCCCTGTTCCCTGCCAGCACAGCCCGACCCCCCCCGGCTGCCCCCTCCTGTCAGGGACTTGTGCAGAGCCACAAGGGCCCCCCTGAGCCTCCTTTTCTCCAGGCTGAGCCCCTTTCCCAGCTCCCTCAGCCCCTGCTGGGGCTCCAGCCCCTTCCCAGCTCCGTTCCCTTCCCTGGACACGCTCCAGCCCCTCCAGGGCTCTTGTCCTGGTCTGAAGGGCCCAGAACTGGACACAGCCCTTGAGGTCCCTCACCAGTGCCCCCAGTAGAGGGGACAGTCACTCCCCTGGCCTTGCTGGCCACATTGCTACAAGCCAGGGTGCCCCTGGCCTTCTTGCTCACCTGGGCACAGCTGGGCTCACTCATTTATCACTTAACTCATCCCATTTATCCCTTAACAGCTTTTTACATGCAACCTGGTAGAACATGATTCATTGAAGCGTACTAAGTCTTTGTAAAAATTACTCTTCCTACCAACTTTATGTGAATAAAGAACATGCTATAAGTATCTTCTTGTGTATTCTCTTCCTTAAACCTGAAATTTTGGGTTTAGCAGTGCCCTGTGTGTGGCAGGAGGCAGGTCTGGGCTGGCACTGCCCTGGATGCAGGGTACATGTGGTCACAGCATGTCCCTGCGTGTGCATTATTGCCTGGTGGAAGCCACAGTTGTTGAAAACTGTGAAATGCTAGCAATTTCCTGCACTTTTTTTGTTTCATAAGCACATCCAGGAAATGTGTGCCCCCTTGTTAAGGTGTGTCTGTTTCTCCTTTTGTAGCTTCATTCAGATATTGATTCTGGAGATGGAAACATTAAATACATTCTCTCAGGTGAAGGAGCAGGAATCATTTTTGTTATTGATGACAAATCAGGGAACATCCATGCAACCAAGACACTGGATCGGGAGGAGAGAGCTCAGTACACCCTCACAGCTCAGGCTGTGGACAGGAACACGAACAGACCTTTGGAACCCCCTTCTGAATTCATTGTCAAAGTTCAGGACATAAATGACAACCCGCCCGAGTTTCTCCATGAAAACTACCATGCCAATGTGCCCGAGAGATCA
Source organism: Aleadryas rufinucha (assembly GCA_013397815.1). Lineage (NCBI taxonomy): Eukaryota > Metazoa > Chordata > Aves > Passeriformes > Aleadryas > Aleadryas rufinucha. The sequence goes on along the minus strand of VZTH01014647.1, from coordinate 82,296 downwards.
AATGTAGGTGAGTACTCAGAAAGGCACTGCCCTTGTGCAAGGTGTTGCACTGTCAGGACATCTTGGCTTTATTTCATTCTTATTGTCAAAGATTTGAGGAAGTAAAATTTACTTCGTGCTCAGCCAGTGATTCACTTGATGTATTTAATTTGCTGACCAAATCAAACCCTGCACAGCTCCTAACTGGGAGACGTTCCTAGAATAGAACTATTTCCTCCTAGGAAGGAGCATGAGAGTCCCCTGGAATTTATGGAGTGTGAATCCTCTGGGGTAAACACGAAGATCATTCCTTTGGCAGAGCTGTGTAATAAAGCTGGGAAGTTACTGCCTCACCATCTATTCCATTTTCATCTCCTGTTTGAGCTTGTGTCTGTCTCAGAGATTTCTACAGGAATGATTTGGCTGAGACTTACTGAGAAAAATGTAAAAGAAAACTCTATTGTTTGGCTGTCTAACGACAAAAGCAATATGAGGCTTAAACTACTGAGGGGAAAAACCATAATGGTACAGAGTGACTGCTGACTTTTCTATCTTCACTGGGTAGAACATTAATCCACATCACAGCTGGTGACAGATCTTTTTGGATCGGATGAGTATATTTTGTCATATAGAAATTGTCAAGTAATTTTTATTTTCATTTACCAAATGTGGAAATAAAAAAGTTCAGGAATAGCTATGCTGTGTGACTGAAGGCATCTCTGCACGGTCCTTCCAGATGTGTTTGCCTCTGACTCTTCCTCCTGTGTTTGCTCTCCATTTTTAGGTACATCGGTTATTCAGGTAACAGCTTCAGATGCTGATGACCCTACCTATGGGAACAGTGCCAAACTGGTTTACAGTATCCTTGAAGGTCAGCCCTACTTCTCAGTGGAGGCTCAAACAGGTACCATTGAACAGTTCATTTGAGTGGGACCTCATAACCAGAGTGCATCCAGGTGAACTAAATTTACTGGCTGGGTGGAGCTACCGATGTGTCTGAGCAAAGCTTCCTGCTCTGCTGCAGCTTGGTCTCCTGCCACTTGCTGGAGCTTCTGGGGATGCCACACCAGAAAGCTGATGCTATTTCTGTGTGTTCTGATGTGCTGTGATGATTGAAAGGCTGTTTCTGTGCTCAGCTGTAATTCTCCAGGCTTGTCCTCTGTTCCACTGTGAGGAATATTAGGGCTGCTCTCCTTACAGCAGTGGCCAGGGAAAGCAGAACCTCCACCATCACTGCAAGCATTGCTGGTTTTAATCACTCAAAGCCCAGCAGCCGGGTTTTTATTAAATCTGTGTGTGCCACACTTCCTCTGTGTCCGCAGGAATTATCCGAACTGCCCTTCCCAACATGGACAGAGAAGCCAAGGAGGAGTACCACGTGGTGATACAGGCAAAGGACATGGGAGGACACATGGGAGGCCTCTCAGGGACAACCAAAGTGACAATTACACTTACAGATGTCAATGACAACCCACCAAAGTTCCCACAGAGTGAGTAACAACAAAATCCTTCTCGCATTTTCTACCAGGACTCGTGTTTGTGGAGTATCAGACATACCCAAGGCTTGAAAAAGCAGTGGGTAAACTGATGGGTTATCGCAGCACATGTGAATAAAGAAGTATTAGTTACTCATTTTTTGCTGGTAACATATGGAACTTTGGTGTCTGGATTATTTGCTTTGTGTTGCAAAGTGAGACATTTTTAGGGTCAGGATTAAATTGCAAAGATTCCTGACCCTACACTTAATTTTTGAAGCTCCTGGGCCATGCTGTATAACTTGCATGAGCAGACAGACGTGTATATATATATGTATATATATATAAATACATATATGTATATATATTCCTCAAGACTTACATTTACCATGGCAAAACAAACTAAATTTAGCACAATTACATTTTTTAATTGTCAAAGTGTATTAATGGAGGTCAAATACAGCAATTTTTTATACCTGAGTAATTTATTTTTCACATATAAAATTAATCAGGGCTGACATTACCAGACTCAGCCTTCACAGCTGGATGGAAGTACATTAATGGGCCCACACATCTGTTCTGCAGCTCATCTCTGCGTGGGTTTGGGGTTTTATGAGTGCAGTGCAGACACCATCCCAGCCCACCCTGTTTCTCCTGTGAGCAGCAGTTCTGACCCTGACACGTCCTGGCCATGGCCATCCCTCTGACAACTCTCCTTCCAATGCTGCAGCTTCCTGGCCCCTCATGAAAGAGCTGAAGCGACAGTCAGTCCCTAAATGGAGAAATCTGTGTCAGCATTATCTACCCTTCGAAAAGGAAAGGACCAAATCCTAAAAAATCAGGTTTTACATACCTTACAAAAAAGCCTTTTCACTCCAGATCATAACCTGGGACCCCAGGATACAATATTTTGTTAACTTCATCAAATGATGGATTTTTCTCTACAAATTCAAGCCCCTTTACTGAGTGTTTTGCAAGAACATTTTAAATGCCCAAAAGCAGTTACTCTACTTAATCATTCACCCCCAGGTTAAACCTGAATTGGGAATGCTTTGTAACTCAGAACCAGGGGTTTACCTGTCTATATAAACAGCCAAATGATTGATATTTTTATTCTTCTTTTNAGCCAAATTATTTTTTTTTTTTTTTTTTTTTTTTTTTTTTTTTTTTTTTTTTTTTTTTTTTTAATGTTCATTGCTCAAGCTGTTAATGAGTTATGTGCTTAAATTTTGGGTTCTTTGTGAGTGGAGTTAATGGCCTATTCCAATGACATGTGGCAATTGTTTTTATGGGTAATGAGCCAAGTCCCTGCCTGGTGTAAATCTCCTCATGTTCCTAGGGTGCTCATGGAGCAAAAAAAGAGCAATTAGAGAGGGGAATAAATTAGATTATTTTATTTTATTATGCCTTTTTTTTTCCTCCCCAATTTATTACTGCTGATGATGTGGCAGAAAATGCTGACATAGATTTATATATTTGGGATCAGGTTATGTTATCTGAACTCTGGAGGGGGTTGGGAAGGTTCTGGAATCAATAGTGCCTAAAGGACAACTGTTGGAGAGAGATTAATCCAGGAAGAGTGTTACTCTCCTCTGGTGTCCCTGAATACTCAGGGAAATACCTGTGGGATGTTTGGGGATCGTTTTCCTACTGGAGTTTGCCATGGGAAAGCCATTTTTGTTTGGCATGAAATCACATACAAATTGATACATATTTTCTATGGTGTGAAATTTTAATAGTCATTGTTGCTCTACATTCACACTCCAAATTCAAGGCACAGAAAGCAGCAGATTTATACTTTAGCCAGCACAGCAGACAGGATTTATCCAATTCACTGTATATAATTTATGGCTCCTGAATGAATGGGCAGAAATGAGAAATGGAGCTGAAGGTCTTGCCATGAGTCATGTGAGAGAGAGTTTTCCTTCCATTTTTATAATAACATCTCTGCTATCAATGGTAACCTTGGTGCCACAACGATTTCTGCATTCTGAGTGATTGTTGTCCTTTTAAGCCCCTCCCTGAGCAGAGCAGAGGGGTAGCAGGGAGGAGGTCATGTTCTACAGGCTATCCATGTGGGTTATGATTTCACAGCTGACTTCCTCCTCTGAGCTCTTTATAAGTGAACAGAACATTCCTTCATGGGGGTTAAAAATACAAAAAACCACTGTGTTTATTTGGAACTCCCAAGTTCAAGGTGTAAACACACACAGAGCTGGAGAGCAGCCTGCTCACTCAGGGCAAACGCCTGTTGCCCTCCCCAGGTGTGTACCAGATGTCGGTGTCGGAGGCGGCTGTCCCGGGAGAGGAAGTGGGGAGAGTGAAGGCCAAAGATCCTGACATTGGGGAAAATGGCTTGGTAGCCTACAGCATCATCGATGGAGATGGCATGGACATGTTTGAAATCACAACAGATTATGAGACTCAGGAAGGGGTTGTGAAGCTTAAGAAGGTGAGTGATGCCTACTACTGTGAAATGTTCTTTGTTGCTGACAGAATATTTGGTAATAATGGATTACCACCTAAGCTAAAATATTAGTAAATGCAAATTTCACTTAATTCGTTTCTCAAGGTGTGATTAACTCTTAATATTCCATCTCCCCATTAGCTGAATTGGAATGGAAGAAAATAACCAAGAAGAGTTACATAAATACTGTACAGTGGATTAATTGCACAAACTAAATGAATTCATAATAAAAAGTCACGGTAAAATACGATGCCATCAGCTTCATTGTTAATGAAGTTTTGCCTAGTGCTGATAAGTAGCAGACATTCACTGTTGCTTTATGTTCAGTCTGAAAAGCCTCATGCCCTATAGTTTGAATTCTTCAGCTGTGCATTGTCCACAACAGTGTTCTGAAGGAGTCACAGGCTATGGGAAAAGCAGCAGAGGGGATTTCACACACAACCCATCAGTGGGAACTTTCAAAGAGTTATCAAATTAATTTTAAATTGCAAATTACAAAACATAAATCTTATTATTATGTAAGCATTATCATTTTGCCCTTTGTATCTTTAGAGCTATTTATCTCTCTTGGAGATAATCAGAACTCAAAGGAGAAGGCCTGGACAACTTAACTTCTGGTCAGCCCTGCCCTGCCCTTTGGGGCAGTGCTTCAGGAAGGGACCTAGATGTCTCCTCTGCTCAAAACCTCCCTGGTTCAATTTCTGTCTCTATTCTAGAGGTGGGAGTGCATTTTTTGTGTGTTTTGAAACGTGGGTGAGCTGTCACTCCACTCAGTCTACGGTGTTAACATACTTTGTGAATTGTGGTTGGCACCTGTGTGATCATTTTGAGGTGCAACCCTGCAGCCACTTCATGCCAGTGTAGGTGCAGAGGTGCTGTGGCTTTGATCAGGCTCCCAAAAGGACTTGCCCCATGGGGCATTATTCCACCTCTCCTTTGGAAAGTGTTATGAGTTCTGTGGCTGAGGAGAGCTGCAGGAGTGAAAGCACTGCAAACCATCTTCATGTTTTCCCCACTCCCTAAATACTTGAACTTGTCTGTGTGCTATCTCATGGTGCACCCAGGAGCACTTCAAACCACAGCCACGTGGAATGCCTGCCAGCCTGGAACAGATAAAGCCAGGCCTCTTGTGGGAGCCCCTTTCCTATCCCTTGCACTCTTGTGCTGCCTGGCAGGCTGCATGGAGACAAGGTTAATTTTCCCGGTACAGATTATTTCCTCAGTGATACAGCAAGCAAACAGCTAGACCAGGACTCTGTGGTGATATTTTGAGTGCCTTCCTATGCTGCTCCATACATAGAATGTAGCTCCTTCCATTTGAGTCTTTATGTTTTTAAATACACACATTTCAGTCCAAGCTTGTTGACAGATGCTCACATTTGTTTGATGTCATTGAGCACTAGGGCACTGCCTGCTGCTCTTACAGCCTGGTTTTCCTGACTCTGGAATGCACTGTCTTCTTGTTTCTCACAGACCTTAGATTATGAAACCAAAAAGTCCTACAGCCTGAAGGTGGAGGCAGCCAACGTCCACATTGACCCCAAGTTCATCAGCAACGGGCCCTTCAAGGACACGGTGACAGTGAAAATAGCGGTGGAAGATGCTGATGAGCCACCAGTGTTTTTGAAGCCAAGTTACATTTTTGAAGTACAGGAAAATGCAGCATCTGGTACTGTGGTTGGAAAAGTACATGCCAAAGACCCTGATGCTGCCAACAGTGCTATAAGGTTTGCTGCATTTCCTGTTTCCTTCTGAGCATTAGCTTTTGGGATTGTTAGGCAAGTTCTGAAGACAGTGTGACAGATCTACAGAAACCCAGAATATTGTAACTTTACCATCCAGCATTGTTCTTATGCCTTGTGCCATAAACTTCCAGTTTCTCAAAGCCTGTATCGTACCATAGCTGTGTCTAATGAAAATATACTTAAGGGCATCTTTGGTAGACTGTATTCTAAATTAAATTTTTCACAAATGTCTTGTGCTGTTATCACAGGGTGGATTTTTCCCAAAATATAGAAGTCTAAACTGTAGATTAGAGATTGTGTTGGGTAATTGTTAAGTGTTAATTGTTAAAGACAAGCCCATACAGACACCTGCTTTCTGCAGTTGTGTTGGATCATCTTGGAATCAGAGAATCATGGAATGGTTTGGGCTTAATGGAAGGGACCTTAAAGCCCATCCAGTGCCACCCCTGCCATGGGCAGGGACACCTTCCACTGTCCCAGGCTGCTCCAAGCCCCAGTGGCCAACCTGGCCTTGGGCACTGCCAGGGATCCAGGGGCAGCCACAGCTTCTCTGGGCACCCTGTGCCAGGGCCCCCCCACACTCATAGTAAAGAATTCTTATATTATAATACCTTCTATTAGTTTAATTTTATTTGTTATGTTCTCAGTGTAACTTCAATTATGAAGAGCTCTTTTGTGGGTATACTTAACATTTCAAAGAATTTCAACACGTAGTTATGAAAGTCAGAGCTGTATAAAGCTGTTCAAATGTGCAGAGAGTGGATAATATTTGATAAATTGGTATGATCAATTAATATTCTGAGTAAACCAAAGATTGGAAGACTTAAAAGATCACCATGATTAATATGAAACAGAAGAGAAAAAATATCTCAGTAGATATTTTTATCATGTTTTATAAAAGAAAATAAAGAGTATATTAGGGCTTTGATATAGAGACTTCAAAGAACAGCAATTTTCACTTATTACAAACATTCTGGTGTACTGTTTTTCTAAATGTAGAAACCAGACAGGTGATTCTCCTTTTAAAAGAACATATATCATCCCTTTGACAATGATATTGAGGACAACAGTAGGTGTACTACTTAAAATTATTAAGAAATAATAATTATATAGAACAAATCTGGATGCATGAAACTCCTAAGTCCTTCTTTTCTCTAATTACTGACTTTCTATCTTCTTTAGATATTCAATTGATCGACACACCGACCTTGAAAGATACTTTGTTATTAATGCAGAAGATGGCAATATCAAGACAATAAAGGCTTTGGATAGGGAAGAAATGGCTTGGCATAATATCTCTGTCTTTGCAGTTGAAGTCCGTGAGTATTTCACTGAGGTGTTTTAGAATCAGTGGTATGAATTCTGTAATCCTCCAATTGTCTCTGTTTGATAAACTGCGAGAAACCTCAACAGAAATACCTCAGCATGTTCAATCTTTCCCTGGATGCAGCTGGGAATTTGTTTGTTTAGAGGGGTTTTCCTGCTTCTGTCTCATCTTGGTGTTGCCTCTCCCGCAGACAAACAGCACCAGGAAGCCAAAGTTCCCGTTGCAATCAAGGTTGTTGATGTCAATGACAACGCTCCCAAGTTTGCGGCGGCCTACGAAGCCTTCGTGTGTGAGAACGCCCGAAGCAACCAGGTATGGCCTGCCCACCACCTCCTGTGCCCACCACCTCCTGTGCCTTCACCTTCCTTGTTCTCACCATCTCCTGTGCCCACCATTTCCCTGTGCCCACCACCTTCCTTGTTCTCACCACCTCCTGTGCCCACCACCTCCTGTGCCCACCACCTTCCTTGTTCTCACCACCTCCCTCTGTCCACCACCCTTCCCTTGCCCACCACCTTCCTCTTCCCACCACCACCCTGTGCCCACCACTGCTCTGTGCCTACCACCTCCTTATTCCCGCCACCTTCCCTGTGCCCACCACCCTCCTCTGTCCACCACCTCCCTGACCACTACTTTCCCTGTGCCCATCACCTTGCTCTGTTCACACCTTCTCTGTTCCACCACCACCCTCCCTGTTCCCAGCACCTTCCCTGTGCCCACTATGCTCCCTGTTCTCACCACCCTCCCTGTTCCCACCACCTTCCCTGTGCCCACCCTGCTCCCTGTTCCCACCACCCTCCCCATTCCCAGCACCTTCCCTGTGCCCACTATGCTCCCTGTTCCCCCCACCCTCCCTGCACACACGTCTCTTCCCTCAGGGTGTTAGCCCACTTCTGTCCTGTCAGCTCCAATGAGAGGTAGTGAATGAACATTTGTTTTGAGGTTTTGGCCAGAAAGCCTTGAGCACTCAGGAAGGCACTTTATTTCTGACCTGCTATCAGCAGTTATCCAGTGCTTTGTGCCCTGAGTGGGGTTGGTGTTGGCTGGGAGTGCCCACGACCGCAGGGGCAGTGGAGATGGCTGAGGGCAGCTTTCCCAGCTGTGAGACTGGTTTGGATATTACAGAAATACTCAGTGTCTTATGGGAAGAATCCCAATGCAGGGCTTGTAGAGTTTAGCCAACAGATTCATTCCTGGCAATCTGTGAGGAAGAGGGGTTAGGATCATACAGAACTGCAGATGACCTGTGCCTTTGCAGTCAGTGCAGCTGTTTGAAAAGGACTTTCTCAGCTGCTGAATTTTCTGCAGACTTTTATTTATTCTACTGGGTTCTCATTAGCACATATTTTTATATAAGACTGTAGAAGGTGTGTGCTTTTACTGCTGTAATTCTGGGGTGGTTAAATGCATAGCAAACAAAGATTGCCTGTTGTAGTTTGGAGTCTGCTCTGTGTTTGTAATTGCATATATTTGTATTTGAGGGGTGTTCTGCTATTTTACAATTCTTTGTATTCAAGAGCTGTCTCAGAATGCTGTCTGTATGTGATGTACCCAGAGAAGGAGCTCTTTGTTTACAGAGTGCTTTTCTTTTACAGCAATTTATTACAATTAGTGCTGATGACAAGGATGACTCGGCCAATGGACCAAGATTTATCTTCAGTTTGCCACCTGAAATTATTCATAATCCAAATTTTACACTCAGAGACAACAGAGGTTTGTGTGAAGATTCTTACTCTACCAGAATCCAAAGAAATTACAAAGTAGAACTAATGGCCAATGTAATGTCATGCAACAGCATTGTCATTAATGTGGCAGAGTGTCTTTTGCCAGGGTTTAGGGGAGGAAGGCAAAAACATACAGCTGAGATGCAAGGATGTTCTTGGGAATGTGTGATATTTGTTAACTCACTTGAATTTTCTTGAATGCAGATTTTTAATTACATAATAATACCCAACAGGAAGAATCCACTGCCATTTTATCTCCCAGGATAAAACCACTGCCAAACAGTCACTAAATGGAATTGGCAGATCTCCTTGATTTAGAGAAGCCTAAAATTAGCTGAGCCAGCATAAATTGTTAGGCTGCTTGTATTTGTTCACCACTGTGATTGCCAGCTTTTGAAAATTATGGATCACAAGAGACATGGGCTAGATTCCCAATGGAATCAAATCACTGCCTTGTGCAGGAAATGAAACAGAGATTTGTGCTGTGGAACATATCTGGATTGGGTGTCTCAGGATCGGGATATCCTGATCCCTTTGCCAATTTGCTATTCATGAAACAGAGTAGAGCTTTGCATTCAGATTGATGGTGAGATGTAAGAAATTTGTAAGCAAAAAACCTCAGGCCTGGGTGAGTGTCAAAATTCAATTGATCACAACATAATAACATCAGTGACCTGAACTTGCCAGAGGCTGAGGGAGCCTGAAGAGGTGGGTAAACAAACAAACAGAAAAAGACAGGTTTGGCCACTATACATATTTATTCAATTTATTTCATTATATTCTGATTAAATGTTCCTTTTTTATTTCCCTGCACAGGTCAAAAGCTCTTTCAGCTTCTAAGGAATTGGTTTTGATTAGTGAGCTTTAATGTTTGAAGGAAACTTGACTGTTTTCTGAAAAGTAAAACTCAGCTGAACTGGTTTAAATAATGAATCCAAGAGTGCCAGAAGTACAAAAGGCAACACAATCCAGATACAAGATTTCAGTAAAAACTGTTCTGCTGAGGCACACTTTATATCTCTCTCCACATCTGAAGGGAGGGTAATTATCATCAGAGCTCCCAAACAAAATCTCTGTTATTCCTGACTGATCAAAGTAATGCTGTTGCCTAGAGCCTGACACTTGTACATACATAAGCAATTCATAAAGGAGCCAGTGCAGGGCATATATTTATTCTCTTTAAAGTAGTAAAACACAAGACTTGAAAAATTCATGGGTGTATTTTTAGAGAGGAGTAAATAAGAATATATTCTTTGCTTGAGACCCAGAGGCCAAGTTTCTCTATAAAATACATTTTATGGTGACCACATCAAACTGAAAGTAGATTAGATTTTATAATCTAGCAGAGGAAGTGTAGGTCAGAGTGGAGATGCTCTGAGTTGTATTATGGTTCCTGACTCCAGCCAATCCCACTCATCCTTCCTTTCTATATGCAGCAAATTCATTACTGACAAAATTAACCCAGATAAAAATGTTTTGTAGTTGAAATTATGATGTCAGTTTAATGTAGTGTTTCTACCTGACAATACTGCAAAAGGTTATTTCAAGAAGACAGTATTAAGGGATTGAATCTTCCCATATAATTTTCTTTTTGGGAAATGAATAGTGTGAGGAAATTCATCCTTTTGCATCCTTTCCTTCCCTCATTTTGTTCAATCCTCAGTGCAAATATGTTGTTAATTTGCCTACTTCTGTGGGGTGTCTTTAAGTAAGTTATAGTAGAACAAAGTAAAAAAGTTAAAATTCTATGTATTTCCATAGAAAAACATTTTCTCAGGGAGTGTGTGTTACCATTTGCAAGTCAAATAATGTACATGGTCATTCAAAGTTGGTTTTTTTAGTTGTAAGTCTGAGTATTCTATAAGCCATGCCACAGCTTTCAGAGGGAATTGCTACTTTCAAAGAAAAATGGCTTTATTAACTGTGGAGAACAGTTAATGAAAACTCCAGTGTTTGGGCCTATTACAGAACTTTGAAGTGAATACAGTCCCATAATTATCATTTAATAGAGTTCCTTTTTACCAGCTCCTGAAAGTAATCACATATTGCAGTAATCCAAAAAAGCATAATCACGTTCTACATCCTATTAATAGCCCACTGTGTTACCAAGTCTTCAGCTGAGCCCATCTCCCATAGAAAACATGAGATAATGGCTTAGCCCACGCTGGGATAAAGCACGGAATTACTTTTGCACTGTTTCCTTATATTACAGCTCATAAATAAACAGCACTGTCTGCCTGGGCTCTGCTCAGTTCTGCTCCCACTGAAGTCAGCCCTTCAAAAGAGCAGCAGAGGCTCGTGGCACTGCACAGCAGAGAGGCAGAGTTGAAGTAAATGTGTTTCCTGCGTGTAATCCTGCTGGGTCCTGCGCTGAGATGCCCTTTCCTTGGGCTGCCTCAGCCCAGCATTGCTGGAAGGGCTGCAATCCCAAATTCACAAGATAGAGCTTTACAGAGCCTGAAATTAAACTTGTGAGCCCCTGAAAATCAGTGACTAAAGTCCACTTTTTAAACTCAAACATGTGCTTCACACTTTTTCAACGAGAACATTTTGAAACACACGAACAATAAAGTCCCAGGATTTTGCCATGGTTTACCCACAGCAATTGCCACTCCTGGTAAGGATTTTATACAGCTGGACCCCTGAAATTGTTTCGTTTTCTGGCTGAATCAGCACTCACACCTGATATAGGTGATAAAGTTCACACTGAAGTCAGCTCCTGCAATCTAGAATCCTCCTTACACCATCTATGTGTTAACAAGCTCCCAAAAACTAAACTACACTTGCCTATGCACACAGGAAAAGTTGGAAATCATCAATAAGATCACCAGAGAAAAAGACAAAAATCAAAATTCAGGGAGATCTGTAAAAGGATCACCAAGAAATAATGCAATTTTAACTTCTAGTTGTGGAGATTTCATGGAGAGAACAGGGAATCTTCACTTGCAATACCTTTGGATATTGGATATCCAAGGCAATAATAGCTGCAAAAATGTGAAATTTTGGGAATGGCCTTGAGATGACTGTTCTTTTCCTTCTTGTGCTAACCCCCATTGTGTTCATTAGGACTGACAGTCAAGTAGTTCCCATATGTGTTAAGTAATAGTTTTAAGCTGGTATTGACATTTAACTTCTGTTGGCTTAAAAAATGCCATTTTACCAGGATTATAGTTCTACTCCTGGGCTCTGAAAATAATAAAAAAGCAAAGATGAGAATATTAGCTAGGATTATAGGTTATCATTTTTCTAGGTAAAAGAGGGGTTTTTTCCTCTTATGGATATTATGTTTCTTCTAAATGTGAGAAGTGAACATAAACAGTAAAAGGAAAAGTTTAAAAAATGACCTTTTAGGCTTGATGTATTGTAGTCCTTTTTAAACTTTAGCCAGGCATGTTGATTGGATTTTTCTTTTTAAAAAAATTATGTTAAACTAAAAATCACTTCCCATTAAAACAGACAAATCAGCCATTGGATCAAAATCAGCTTTGTTTAGTGTAAGTGACTGCAGTGGACCAGGCCAGTCTGTATAACAGCTGAATAATTTGCCATCCTTTTCTTATTTCTAATTAGGAATACTATTTCAGCTGACAAAAGGCAAGAAAAATAAAATATATGATTAAAAAATGTGGAGCCAAAGACTAAATGTACTAATGTATGGTATTGCCACTCCTTCCACTGTGCCTTTGCAGCCTCAAGGCAGCTGTAGCTCAGCCCCCTGTTAATGTCCATATTTTTTGCCACAAGAATAATCTGCTCTGTTGTGATATTTCATTTAATGGAACAGATCTTGGTTCTCCAATTGAGGAAATGAATTATTAAGCACATTTTAGAGGACTCTGTGGAACAGTTTTATTCTGGATCAATATATTAGTTCAAGTTAGTTGATAGGTTAATAGATATTAGATGTTGTATTTCTGTTTGTACCAAATTATTACAAGCCCAATAATTTAAAGTCCTAAAATAAGGCTCCTGTCATGCAGACATTGAGATCACCAAGGTCCTGTGAAAAATTGTGCCTCAAAGTTTAGATGGAGCACGTAAACATTCAGGAGATTAGAGGGACTCTGGGAGAAACAAAGGGCACCTCCAAGAGCCACAAGTAATAAACAATCAGATCTTTATCAGAGTCTCTGTCCTTAGCAAATGTGACACTGTGTAAAGGAGAAGTTAACAAGCTGCTTTCTACCTAATTGTTATTTTTGTGAGACTTCAGCACCAAAAAGAAACAATTGTGTGATGCCCAGCTGACCACTCAGGGCATCAGGGGTGTGGCCTGGAAGGACAGGGGTATATTTGGGCAATGGATTCATTTGGTGTGTAACAAACAGCTCCTACCTAAAATATTCATCCTCTGGTGTGACCTGCAGAAGTTACTGGGAGAGTCATAAGAGGTGCAAACATCCTCCTCATCCCATAGATTGACCAAATTTGGGGGAAGTTTCAGACCTTGTCCTACATCAGGGACACTGACTGCAAGGGTGGTTAGTGCAAAGCAAGAACACTTCTCTTTGGGTATAATTTATCCACAGATTTCCATGGAAATCGCAGTGATTAGATCATTAGGAGAGGTTTTATGGTTTGCATTATTAAATTCTGGGATTTATGCTGACTCTTCAACAGGAAAATGATTAATCTGCAGTACCCTGAGGCAGCAGTAAAGTGGGTACCTTCGGAGGTGAGCAGCCCTCCCTCAGTAGATAAAAGAGCTGCTCTTTTTTCCCCCCCTTTCCGTTATATAGTGAAAAATAAAGAACATGGCAAGCCAGGAAAGGTTGTGTGGAATAAATCTTCAATATAAACTGGCTTTTGAAGGTCTGAAAACCATGGATATGATTGCTTCACTTTATTTACTTTGGGATGTTTACAGCTGTTATAAACTTTGGTTCAGGCTGAGCTGAGAGAGGAGGAGCACAACAAGAGAACCCTGTTGGTGCTCCCCTGGGAGCGGGAAGCACGGGCTGCCTCAGCCCAGGGTGTCACCTCACACAGTTCCCTTTCCAAGGCTTTAGCCACAGGAGGTGTGCAGGACCATCCAAAATGTCCTGTGCTGAGATGGCAGCTTGTTTTCTGTCCCCTGCACCACGAGAACCATGGCAGGGCACCTCTCCTGAGGACAATGGGAATAGAGTCACAGAAATACTGCCAGGAGTGGGACTCATGGGTCCCTGTGGGTCCCTTCCAACTCAGGGTATTTTTGGTTCTGTGATTTAACTCTTCCCCACATCCATGTAATTCAAAATGTGCCCAGACATGCTGTACATGTATGATCAAGCTCTTTGAGTTCTGGCTTTGGAAGCTTGGGTGAAAACCAGGTTCTGATAAAACACTGTTACCTTCAGTGTTTCTTACTGAAACATCGATGCTCAAATTTGCTCATACACAGCAAATATTGGCTTTTGTTTTGGTGGGAGTCTCATTATCACAGCCCATTTTGGGACAGATCTCTGTCTACCATGCTTTTAGATGTGACTCCAAGAACACATAAGGGAGATATGGGTTTTACCCCTCCACAGAAGGCTTTGCTTCTGGAGAGACACTAACACCAGCTCAGACAGCAATAAGAAGGTCCAGCCGTTTGGGTAGCTGAAAAAATATTGTAACTTTTTCAGAAAGTTACGGGTACTAAAAGGAGCTATCAGACAGAGATTATCTGGGTTCCTTGTGTTAATTAAAGAATTAAAACTGAGTGTGGTGCTGTATGAATTAAATACAATTCTGTAACTGCTCTTGGGTCATTAGAAAGGTGACACTTTGTGCTGGTTTATTGTAGAAATAACGCTGAAGCCCCTGAAAATTGAGACCCGTTGCAGCGAGATAATTTCCTTTTCAATATTGGCTAAGAGGACGACTCTGTGGAAAAAATTACAATGATTCTCTCCTTTTCTTCAACCAGATAACACAGCGAGCGTGCTGGTCAGACGGGAAGGGTTCAGTCGCCAAAAGCAGGATTTGTACCTTCTCCCCATCGTGATCAGCGACGGCGGCGTGCCCCCGCTGAGCAGCACCAACACGCTGACCATCCGCGTGTGCGGCTGCGACAGCGGCGGCTCCCTGCTGTCCTGCAATGCCGAGGCCTACATCCTCAACGCGGGGCTCAGCACCGGCGCCCTCATCGCCATCCTGGCCTGCATCGTCATTTTGTTAGGTAAAAAGTGGTCTTTCCTTGCTGCTCATCTGTGTTAAGAAAAGTAACCCTGCCCTCAGCTCCGGGGTGGAGAAAAGAATCTTAATTTCTTAGCTTTTATTTTTGTAGGGGGTAGTGATCTGCCTGGCTGTGAGAGGCTTTGGGGTGACCTCAGTGGGGCCTTGCAGGGCCTGAAGGGAGCCCACAGGAAAGATGGAGAGCGACAATTTACAAGGGCCTGGAGAGACGGGACCCAGGGAATGGCTTCCCAGTGGCAGAGGGCAGGGCTGGATGGGATCTTGGGAAGGAATTGTTCCCTGGGAGGGTGGGGAGGCCCTGGCACAGGGTGCCCAGAGCAGCTGTGGCTGCCCCTGGATCCCTGGCAGTGTCCAAGGCCAGGTTGGCCACTGGGGCTTGGAGCAGCCTGGGACAGTGGAAGGGGTCCCTGCCCATGGCAGGGGGTGGGATGAGGTGAGCTGTATGGTCTCTTCCCCTCAAAACCATTCTGGGCTTCTGTGATATCTTCAACAGCAAACACCAGTGAATTTGTGTAGATGTGCTTGGAGAATGTCCTCTTGTGGCCTAATGCCAGTTAATCAGGGACACTGCTTAAAGGAGGTCATGACATACCTCCTTAGAACATACAGTTCTAAGTTTTGTGATGTTCCCCGGATGACAAGTTCCTTATTGAGGTCAGCCAGGATTAATGGCCCCTGCCAGCTATTTCCCTCAAACCCATCTTGTATTGAAGACAGATGAGTGGCTTGGAAAACCTGCTTTTAAGAAAGTGCTGCAAAGTGTTTCCTGATGATTTGAAAAAAAATTTATACAATATATTCTAATTTCCCTGTAGTGTATTTATAGTGTTTCTTCTTATATACTTTATTTTGCAGAAATTTGAATTGAGAACACAAAAACAAATATGTGTTTGGAGGCATTGCTTAAAAAAATTCCATTTTAATGGAAATGACACTTGGAATTCAAGTTAAGCTTTGGGCATACAGGAGAGGATAAAGATTCATCGTTGTTTTGTTGCAGATATTCATGTGCTTGGGCTGCTCAAAGGCAGTGTCACAGTGTTCATGCAGCACTGGGGGCCCCACAAACACTTCCCTTGAATTAGTGTAGCAGTAATGAGCAATTAGTAAGAGCAGTGGCAGGCAGCCCAGACAGAGAGCCTCAGATCAGTGTGTTCAGTTCTGTGTGCAAACATCGTCGCTTTTACCTAGCAAGGACCACTGAAAATGCAGAAGTTTGTACCAATCCAGCACAAAAGCTGAGGGCTCAGTGATGCAGTAGTTATTTACAAAGGGGCTGCTGTTTGACAGTGCAGTCTAACTCGTGTTTTTGTTTTCCCCAGTCATCGTCGTGCTGTTTGTAACCCTGAAGAGGCAGAAGAAAGAACCCCTGATCGTTTTCGAAGAAGAGGATGTCCGGGAGAACATCATCACGTACGATGATGAGGGCGGAGGCGAGGAGGACACGGAGGCTTTCGACATCGCCACCCTGCAGAACCCCGACGGCATCAACGGCTTCATCCCCCGCAAGGACATCAAACCCGAGTACCAGTACCTGCCCAGGCCGGGGCTGCGGCCCGCGCCCAACAGCGTGGACGTTGATGATTTCATCAACACCAGGATACAGGAGGCTGACAATGACCCCACTGCCCCTCCCTATGACTCCATCCAGATCTATGGCTACGAGGGCAGAGGCTCAGTGGCTGGGTCCCTCAGCTCCTTGGAGTCAGCGACAACAGATTCTGACTTGGACTACGACTATCTACAAAATTGGGGACCTCGATTTAAGAAACTTGCAGACTTGTATGGCTCCAAAGACACTTTCGATGATGATTCTTAACAATAAAGTTTAAGATTTGGCCTTAAGAACTGTGTCTGAAGTTCTGAAGAATCCAGAGGAAATGTAAGCAGGTATTTTTTTAAAAATCAAGAAAAATCTCCTTTAAACATTTAAGTTCGACAGAGAGGATTCCTTTGATAAAAAAGGACGTGAAAGTGGTAAATACTGTGAAGTACCTTTTCCTACAAAAGGCAAATCTGGAAGTTGGCTGCCAGCTTCACTAAAGGGAAAAACCCACTTAAGAAATGCGAAATATTTAAATGAAGGAAAACGCTAAAAGCAAACCTACAAATAAGGGAAATCTTTTGTGTGTTACGAACATCTAAATCTTTTATGTCAAAGAAGCTTCCACAAATTAGAAAAGGTAACAGTTCTGAGCTGTAATTTCGCCTTAAACTATGGACACTCTATATGGTAGTGCATTTTTAAACTTGAAATATATAATATTCAGCCAGCTTAAACCCATATGATGTATGTACAGTACAATGTACAATTATTATGTCTCTTGAGCATCAAACTTGTTACTGCTGATTCTTGTAAATCTTTTTGCTTATACTTTCATCTTGAACTAATACGTGCCAGATATAAAAACTCTGTCTTGTTGCAGTGGGAGGCGCCCTATTTCTATGTCATTTTTAATGTATCTATTTGTACAATTTTAAAATTCTTATTTTAGTATACATACAAATATCAGTATTCTGACATGTAAGAAATGTTACAGCATCACACTTATATTTTATGAACATTGTACTGTTGCTTTAATATGTGCTTCAATATAAGAAGCAGACTTTGAAATAAACTGATTCTTTTTTAATTCTTGTTCTGGTTATTAAGCATATAAGGAAAAACATAGTGTTTCTAATGTCCCATTTATAGTTCTGACTAATTTACTACAATTGTGACCTTTTAATAGCCTTATTTATTATGTGTTTGTAGTTGGTTTGTTGCCTTGTTAAGTGATTATTTAAAAATCAAGTACATTTTACAAATGTTTTTTAGATTAAAACAAATGTAACGTCTGGTGAACATTTTGTACCCTCTCTATCTACAGCTTGTGGCTGCTCCCAGAACACAGGAAGAACCGTCATATAGTCCTACTGTGCTTCCTGGATTAAATCAAGTGTAATACTTTTCAATATTTCCCATGTAATATGCATTTATCTTTTATCTTAGAGATTCCCGAGGTTTCAGGAGTGACTTTGTGAGTGGACGGGAGTACTCTGTACTTACACTTTACTCCAGGCTTGGGAGTTTCCGTATCTGTGCTGAGCTTCTGCGGGTTCTAGAGATTGAAATCTGACCCAGTTTAGCTGCAACTTCCCTAAGGACTGTTCTACCTGACAATTACCTTACCTGAGTAGTAATTGAGATTCCAGCACTTAATTCCTATTTTTCTTTTTTTCTTTTTTTTTTTTTTTTTTTTTTTTTTTTTAAATTTTTTTGGTGTTTTTTTACTTTTTAATTTCCAGTAGAATAGCATCATCTGCGGATAGGAAGACATTTTAATTTGTGACCACAGAAATACAGAGTGCTTTCAGAGTTGTTCCTTGTAATGTATGTTTTTAATCCAAAAAGGGATCTATAACATTTTTTTTTTATCTTAGTTCAGAAGGAGCAAGGGATTGGAATATGTTCTGCACATCAACAATTTCTGCATCTGTGTACAGCTGTACCTCTGCTGAATTTAATATAGCTGGCTGTGTAGGGTCAGAGATCAGCAGCTGCAATATGGGAAGCGGCAATAAATAAATAGAAAAGATCTACATTTTCCTACATTCCTTTTACAGACCCTGTCCTTCATTTGCAGTCAGGTGACTGCAAATCTGCAACTGCTTGATCTGAGAGGAAATCTGATTTGTTGGTGTGTTGCTTTTCTGAAGACCCCCCCATATATGTAGTTAGATTAAAATTTAACTCCTTAAAATGATGACTGATGTTTCAGCTCTATATCCGTAACATATTCACTTGTCCCATTATATCCCTATGTTTTATACGGCAGAGTTTGCTAAATCAGCAGATTTGCTCTACAATGTTTATTGTTATATTTCACTTTATTATAGCTGTATGCATTCTATATAATTCTATAGTTTATTATTAACTTGGTTCAAATTTCTTTGGTTGTTGATTTTTCTCTGTTTATAATCCAAAGAATATTTTGCTAGATTTGCACATTTCTCCATTATAAATTTAAATAAACATTAAAAAAAAAAAAAAAGAAAATAAATGAGTATCACTTTACAAATTAACAAATTGAAATAAAGTTAAAAAAAAGTAATTTGTAGGACTCCATCCTCATTGATGCTATCTGGGTTTATTTCACTTTTGAGCAAGTTTTAGAATTAATAACGGCATTTTCTACATTTTTATGTTTAATTTTTAAGAAGGACATTGTCAACTACATTTTTTAATAGTTTCGAATGCTTTGAGTTTTAGTCTCTATTGTTTGTAGCACTCTCGTAGATGCTTGGAAATAAATTTTCTTTCCCTGCTGGTTTTGTCCTTTTTCATTTGATTATTTTTCCCCTTGCCAGTGGACGTGCAATTATCGCAGCGCTTTATTAAGTCAGGCTTGCCAATCTCAGCCAAGGCCGCCTCTGAAATGCTGGGAATGATCCTCATTCCGGACGTCGGCAGTGCCTCGGATGAGCAGCGCGTTCTGGCACCACAACAGGACCTTGCTTTGCGTTGAACTTCGCCGTGGCGCTCGCGGGAGCCTCAGGCTTTTAATCTGAGCTTGGTAAAACCCAGCCCAGCACAGCGGCGCCGGCTTAGTCCCGGCACATCCGAGAAGGCTGCGGGCCGTAGGTTGTTGCAGCATTCCCAATGATCCCAGCGACCTGGGAAGGGATTCACCTGCTCCACTTGCTTTAGCATAGCAGCTCTGCCTTCCCACAGAGCTCGGGGAAGGACGGAGCCTCACATCCATGGAAGACAACGGAAAGGTTAATGACAGCTTCAGTGGGTTTGGAGAAACCCCTCATTCCAAGCAGGATCACCACGGCTGAGCCAGGTAAGACAGGGGGCGGTGGCAAGTGCAGGTGGTGCTTTGGCTGGTTTGTCATCGTTGGAGGGGATACAACAACCCCCTCCAAACACCATCACTAACAGACAGCCTGACCTTACCAGGAGGGAGTTTTTTGTGAGCTCCAGTTGGCAGAACTGCTCAGCTCCTGGTCGAGCTGCGTGTCACCAAGCCGAGGTGCCGCTCCCTCCCGTGTCTCTGCAGTGCCTTGAACACCATTCCTCATCCTGGCAAGAAGCAATTAGGGATGCAAGTGCCGGGCTGGTTGCTACGGGAGGTCTCCACACTTGCACTGATAGGGAAGGGGAGGGTTTGTTTGGGAATGCTCAGATCTCCTCTGCCGTGTTCCTGCCATGATATCAAACAGTCTTTGATAACATGTTGAGGGGTACAAGCATGCAAGCTCACCAGCAGCATTTCTGTGATCTCAGGCGAGATCCTGCCCCAGAGACTGCCACAACTCAGATGAGAAAAGCTTTTTAAGGAGCTTGCAGGTTTTGTTGGCTCCATGTTGTTGACTGATTGGCAAAATAAAATGCTGAAGTTTACCATGTTGCTGCTGGTAAGCTCAGAGAGAAAGTGGAGAGTAAGAATTTAAATAAGGCTCACAAAGAGACAACATTAGGGACCCAAAAGCCTGGAATTCTTGTATGTCTTCCCCATCCAGCTGCATTTTCAGAATTACTTTTGTAATGAAAGGGTCAGTAAGCAAAAATCCAGGTAGGATTTGTGCAGGTTTTCCCTTCAGACACTGATATAAATACTGAACTACTGTGACCAAAACTGATTAACTGGCAGCAGAATCACATTCTGTATTAAGGAAAAAAAAGAAAAAGAAAAAGAAAAAGAAAAAGAAAAAGAAAAAGAAAAAGATGAGAGAGAGAGAAGAAAAAGGAATGGCTTGGGAAAGGGACAGAGTGAGCTTTTCAGGGAGTGAGCTGCAGGTCTCTGGAGCTCTGCTATTGTTTTCACTCTTTTAGGCTGAGACTGGGGATCAACCAGCTTGACCCAGTTCCATTCCCTGTGTGCTAGTGCACAGGTTTGCCATTATTTAATATCACTGATGTCTGTGTTTGATAAGAAAGGCTCTTTCAAACCTGACTGAGCTGGACTAGCTACAATTACCCAAGTCATAAGAAAAAATTTAGCCCACTCCAATTCATGGATTCTTAGTCATTTGAAAAACTTGCTTCTTGTCTTTCTTGGGCCTTGCTGCTCATGAGCTCTAGACCTCTGTTACTCCCTCCCTTAAGGAACTGCAAATCTCATGTCCAGTGGGTGTCCTGCCCTGTCCCAGCAGAGGAGGGGCAGGAGCTGCAGCAGCTCTGCCACAGGAACTTCATGTGTGTACACACACAGGGGACCTTGCTGCTGCCCCACACCTCCTTCTCCTGGATGTACATGTCAGGGACAGCTCCTGATCCGTGTGGGGAGGGTCTGCAGAGGATATGGAACATTTTGTGTTTCTCCGTGGAAAGAAAACACCCAACACAAGCAGGGAGAGACTTGCTTGGATTGTGACTCTCAGAACTCCTTCCAGGTAAGGGAAGGGACTTTCTCAAGAGTCTTTCAGACTTTCCACTGGAGCCAGTTTGTGTTTTATAAATAAATATTATCTGGGGCAGGGAACTGAGTCTGAGATTTTCAAAGTCCTTGTGCGTTCTCTAACCGCCAAACTTAAAACCTGATACTTTCCACCCCCCCTTTTCTTTTCTGTACTTTTTTAGTCCATTTGCAGTAGTTTATAACTGCATCAAGAACAGCAACAGCTGAAACACCAACCAGGCTTGTGGGTAAAGCATTCCATGTCTGGGGGGAATGTGCTTTGGAGTGGCAAATTTACAGCTGATGGTGATGGGGAATCAGTCATTGCCTTCTACCCCACACTGCCTGGAGATGGAATAGCCACATCTCTTGTTTTCTGCATTTCCTTTTCCTTTTGTGCTTGTAAAATCAGGACCAATACCTGATTACTCAGCTATCTAAGCTAGGAGAAGACTTTATCTTGAGTCCTCTTTGCTAGGGCTGTTTGGCAGACTCTTGTTTATAGGGGTGCTCTTTTGAAATAAAACAAAATAAAAGCTTAAAAGTTTGACTTTTAGCAGCTTTAAAACTAGAAAGTGAAAAAAAAATCCCAAAAAACTTACTCTGTAGTTTTTTTAAGAATTCAATTTTAATTGAATTTTAGGGCATGCCTTGCATTTTTGGTGGTTAGTGAAAGAGCCTTAGACTTTGTGACTGCTTTAGACTGAGGTTACTGATTGCTTTCCCTTTTTTTCTACTTCCAAACAAGGGAAAAAACATGTTTTTTTCAACTGAACAAATCCATATGCTGTTGTTCAGACCTAGCAGCAAGTGAAGGCTTTGTTTTGTTGTTGTTGTCTTCTTTTCCAACCTAAATAATTCCATGAGTCCGTGACTCACTGCATTGGCTGCCAAGGCAAATTTCCTGCAGCTCTAACTCCAGCAGGACTTGCAGACGCATCACTCCTCTGTCTTGCTGAATATGAAGCTCTTCTGGGTTGTTCTGTGTGATATATGAGGGCTTTAGGGGCTGAGGGTGGGTTTTTTAGCTGTTCTTTGTGATACATGGAGGACTTAAGGGTCTGAGGGTGGGGTTTTGGTTGTTCTTTGTGATGTATGGAGGGCTTTAGGGGCTGAGGGTGGGTTTTTCGGTTGTTCTTTGTGATGTATAGGGGCCTTTTCGGGCTGAATGTGGGGTTTTTGGTTGTTTGTAATACATGGAGCACTTAAGGGTCTGAGGTTGGGTTTTTGGTTGCTCTTTGTGATGTATGGGGGGGCTTTAGGGACTGAGGTTGGGTTTAGGGAATGATGGTGGGGTTTTTTGGTTGACCTTTGTGATATATGGAGGGTTTAGGGGCTGAGGTTGGGTTTTTGGTTGTTCTTTGCGACATGTGAGTGCTTTAGGGGGGCTGGGAGGTGGATTTTTCCGCCGCTGTTTTGGAGCTATGATGTTTTCACTCCCACAATTACAAAACTGGCTTTCATGCTGTGCTCAGTGCCCTGTCTCTGGGTGGTAAGGAGCAATTTTTCAGGGAGTAATAAACTCCCTCCTGCTTGGCAGGGCATCTCTAGAAAGCCCCATTGTTCTCCTGCTGCCAGCACTGCCCTTCTTTCCAGGAGCCCATTCTCCCTGCTGCAGCCCCAGCTCATATTTCCCTTCTTCTTATTAGCGCACTGGAGAAAGTCATCATTAATCAAATGCAAGCACATTTAGCAAAGTTCAATGTGTATGAAAAATTTATGTCAACCTTTAGGCTCTATGACAGTCCCAAGGCTTCACTTAATAAGTTCCATAATGACTTACTGTTAATGGCCAATCCACATTATCTCTTTGAGGTCTGCTGGGCCTTTCAGGAACATTTTCCATTATTGATTCTGGAGCTGCTGTACATTGCCCAGACATAGAAACAAAACTGTTGTTTACATTCTTTGCTTTCTGAAATGGAAAGTTGGATGCCTTAAAGTATAAAACCTCAAAGAACATGATTTTCTCTCCTGTTATGTGGCTCTAGCACAGAATGAATGAAAGAGTAGCTATTTGTGGGGGCTGGCAGAAGCTCTGGGAAATGACTGGAAATTTGATAAATCTTGTCCATTGATTTATCAGAAATCTACGCTGCAAAAGCTGTCCTCATCCAGCCATCCATCAGCCTTGCTAAGAGTCTTAGAGGAGCTCAGGTACAGAATGTCTCACTGCCCCAGGTTCTGCAGTTTTGTTCACTAATGAATCATAGTTAATCTTAGACATTTAATTTCTATCAGAATTTTAGCTGGGTAAAAAGGCTTCTGACATCCAAGAACTGCCCATTTCTGTGGCTTTACACAACGCTCCAGCAAATGCTTTTCACTAAGCAGAGTCTCTCAGGATTGTTCAGTTCCCATAATTGTATCATTTTGTGAAGCCTGGGTCCTGTGTATGCTCTTTAGCACAGTGTTTACTACTGTGAGTGAATGGTAGCACTCACAACAGTCAGTGTAATGAGGTAACACTGCTGGAATCCAAGTGCTCCCACACTCCTGGAGGCTGCTGTGTCACACTGTGTTTAAGCATCATTAAATGAAGGAATATGGACACTGTCTGCCCACCCAGGCTGCGCTGCACTAACTATTCTGGAGTGCCTGGTGTCACGAACCACTCCTCTCATAGAAAAATCCCTCCAATAACACCTAAGTCCCCCACTCAGAACAGCTAGAAAGGCAGATTTTGGTCATGGCCACCCAAAGAGAACTGACTGTTTCACTCACGAAAGTAAAAATATGCAACTGTAGCAAGGGTAAAAAAAAGGAATAAATAAAGACATAGGAACAGCTTTACAATATTTTGAAAAAGAAAGAAGAAAACAGCAGAAACTGGTTGTATTGAGAGACACTAAATCTCCAGCTAGGTCAGCCCCTACTGTCCAGCCACTATATCAAAGTATCACAGAGTGACTGGGGTTGGAAGGGGCCCTAAGGATGCTCCAGTTCCCACCCCCTGCCATGGCCAGGGACATATTTCACCAGACCAGGCTGCTCAGAGCCCCTGCCAGCCTGGCCTTGGGCACTTCCAGCACACAATCAAAACAGAAGCTGTTCTTCTTTCTTGCTGCCCTGCCCTCCCCTTTCCTATCCCACCTCCAAGTGAGAACAGCAAGGCCAGAGCCATCCTACAGAGCACAGAGCCATCCTAGAGAGCACAGAGCCATCCCACAGAGCACAGTGCTGTCCTACAGAGCACAGAGCTATCCTACAGAGCNCCTACAGGACACAGAGCCATCCTAAAGGACGCAGAGCCATCCTAAAGGGCACAGAGCCATCCTACAGAGCACAGAGCCATCCTACAGGACACAGAGCCATCCTGAAAGAAACAGCGCCATCCTACAGGACACAGAGCCATCCTGAAAGAAACAGCGCCATCCTACAGGACACAGAGCCATCCTGAAAGAAACAGCGCCATCCTACAGGACACAGAGCCATCCTAAAGGACGCAGAGCCATCCTAAAGGGCACAGAGCCATCCTACACAGCTCAGAGCCATAGCAGCACCAAGAGCATGGACATGGGGCATGGCTTGTGCTGTGCCCAGCGGTGCATTGCAAAATCCCCTAATTCTGACTGGATTAATTCCATGTGCCTTTTGCATCAGCAGCTTCAGGTTCCTGAGGCTGGACCAGTGGCTGGGTGCTGGGGAAAGGGGACAAGCACGTTCAGAAGTCTGCTGGCTGCTTTTCAAGTGAGATCACAGTGTACACAAACTATTTACCGCCAAACTCTTTAAAGAATTAAAAGCTGTGCATAACCCTGAATATTCCAAGGAGACTATTGCTGGCAAAGTGCTCTCAGCCATAGCAGATAATCAGAAACTTTAGCAAAAAAGCTTTGCTATTAACTCTGCCTCAAAATAAAAAGGGCATCTGTACTTGACTGTAATAAAAAACTAGTGCAAAATGTCTGCATGGTAATAACAGCGACCACGGTTTTAATGAGAGTTGGGGAAAAAAGAAAGAGTAGAATTTCTGACTGTTTATTTGCCCTTGGTGGAATACGAGATGAAATGAAAGTCCCTGCTTTTTTTAGCATCGAGGTCAGTTTGGAGTCGTGCTAATAAAAGAGCATTAGACTCCCAGTGCACCTATAAAACCCAGAGCCTAAACCAACCCTTCCTGTGCAGTGTAGGAAGCCAGATGCCAGCGATTCACTGCAGACACGGCCCCTTCCCATCACACGTTCCAGAGGTGAGCCAGACCCAGGAACAGTCAGCTGCTCTGTTTGTTTGGGGCTGTGGGAGTTCCTGGAATCGTCTGTCCCCGCCAGCCGGGGCTGTGTCCTTTCCTGTGACCTCCCTCGTACCCTGCAGGTGTTACTGTTCTCTGCTCCCACTCTGTGTTGGCTGCACAGTCCGAGGGCAAAATGTATGAAATATTCCTGGGAGCCACAAGCTGGAATAGCCACTGATGGAAGAGAGATCCAGGGCTCCCTGCCCAGCGGATGGCACACCTGGGCTGCCCTGGCAGCAGTGTGGGTGAGCCAATGCAGAGCTGCATCTGCCAAGAGAACGGTGTGCTGTGATCACACCACCAAAACCACCACCTTGCAGCCAGAAAAAACATCTTTTAGTTTGGGCAGTCAGGAAATGGGGGCACAGAAGCATTTCTAGGAAGGGGGCCTGCCTATAAAGGCCAGGCAGCAGGGGAAGGAGGAGGAGCTCACCTTAAACCATCCTGGTCTCCCTGAGCTTTACTCTTTGTCTTGAAAGTTCTTTCAGAGAAGAGTGGGACGAGAAAAGATTCAGGCAAACTGCATTTGGTCTGACTGGTTCAATGTCCTATGGGACAAGAAATCAAAGCCAGCAAGGCAAGAGAGATAATCTGAGTGTGTGTGAGGGTGTGAGAGGGACTCAGGCCTCAATGCCCACTTCGGCCACCTCTCTGATTGTACTGCCATGGTGGAGACCCAGCTGCAGAGCACAGCCCAGGGGACACGTGGGCAGGGGTGCAGCTTGGTTTCTGTGCCACACGAAAGGGCTGCTCTGTGCCCTGCTGAGTGGGGCCAGCTCCCCTGACAGGCCCTGCAGGTCTGTTGAGGGTGCTGCATTTGAAAGGATCCAGATCCCTGCTGACTTCGAATGTTACCTTGCAGCTCTTCAAATCCCTTTCTCTCATGAGCCCATTGATCTTTAAGAAGAGTGACAGACCCCTGGAAACTTTCATCCCCTCTCTGCTGGGTTCCTTCCCAACCCCCTTGTGCTCCAGGGCTCCCTGTGGGCTCAGCACATTGCTGCTGTCTGAGCAGAGAGTCAGGCAGGTCAGAAAACAGAGAACAGGATAAATCCTTCCAGCCTTCAGGAAGGCTTCTGTGCTCACAGTGGAAGGGCAGGGAAGCAGCGTCCAGCTGGAAAAAGGCTCTCGCTCTTAATGGGCCAAATTCAGAGTTATTTATCTGGCAAAGAATTTCCATCTCTCTCAGAAACTTCAAAATGAGTCTGTCCGGTTGAATCCCATCATCACTTAAACTCAGAAGACTGCAGTGTTTGTGTTGTTTTATTAGCCCTGAGCTCTGACACATGAGCTCCTCCTCTCCTCCAGGTTCTCCAAGCAGAACTCGGTGTGCTTTTTTTACTCTGATCGTGCTACTCACAGCAAAGGGCACATGCTCAATTTGTCTGGGTTTTTTTGTTGTAGTTTTCCTCGAAAGATGGTGTTTTCTTTCTTGGTCTCTTTTAGATTCCATTTAAAATATGGTCTGTTTGCCACCCTGAGCACTCTATTAATATCCCTGCTGCAAACATCCACAACTCAGTGTATCCTCTCCTTTAAGAAAGTTTAATTTGTTTCAGTTAAAGATCAATGTTGTCGTGGAGGAGCAGAATATCACCCTCACCAGTTTAATGCATAAACAGGGTAAATACTAAATCATTGCTCACTTCTGCAGGTCCCTCTAGTTCACTTGCAGGAGCTGTAAGGAGCATGGAGATTGTCTACGAGGGCAAAATTCCTGGAGTTTAGGGCCCCTATCCACCAAAAATATGGTCAGATGAATGACTGGAGTTGCTCTAGGGAGAAAGGTGGCCATATGCAAATTCAATGCAGAATGGCCTCACCCTGCCAAGGAAAAGAGAAAACCACAGAGGGTTTTAGGGGCTGCCAGTGCATATTATTCAACTTTCATTAACTCTCAAGAACAAGCCAGAGAATTGAATTTGGATTCTTGCTGCAAAGCCAAACTGCAGCCCATCTGTTTTCCACCCCAGACAATGGATAGGCCGAAATTTATGCAGCAAAAATTTTGCCTAGGATTTGAAGGTTTAAATAGCAGTTACCTCAAAACCTGGTGCGTCTTTGCTGCTTCAGGGCTGTATTTTAGGGGAGATCTTTGTGTTCAGGCTTCTCCTGGCTGTGTTTGAACACTGCCTGAGATGATTCAGGAGTTTTGCTCGACAAACGGGTGCTGTGATCCAAGGCCCATCTGGCTTGTTTTGGAGTGTGTAAAGGTCAGTGCTTCTGTTAATACAACTCGTACAAATACTTCCCTGCCATCTGACGATATTCCTCCTCATTCAGATTGGCAGCCATTCCCCCCCCCTACAATCTGGAATTTCCTCCCAACGTGGGCTGTTGAAGTGGGGATGATCACAGTTTTAAAATCAAAGGTTGAATGCTTCTGTTGAGTTATACTTGGAAGCGACCATGTTCTGTACAGTGAGAACATCCCATATGGAAAGGACATATGTGTTGGAGACAATAATACATAAATAGTGGATACAATTTTATATAACCCTTACATTCTTATGGCTGTTACATATGACTCTCTAATGAGACAGGTGAAATAGATTACTTCAACACTGATATTTAAGTCCATATGTTGAAAGCTTACACAATAAATAGGGAGTTTTAAAGACAGATTTAGCTGTACATAATTTTTCAAACAATTACACTGACATAACTTGAAAATCCTTTTGGGCTGTCCTTACACAATAACTGAAGACAGCACTGGAACCTCACACTGAAGATCTGCTTGGACAGACAAAAATACAAACATTCATAATTTGTCAAATATAAACTGTTCAGACTAATTTTTTCCTGGTTTAGTTCAAAAACCATCAAGTTTTGGAGGAATAAAGCAGGTGAAAAGTTTCAGTGAAAAGGTAGAGGTAAGATGAAGAGAATTCTGACAATAGTTTTGCTGAAATGTCAGCATTGCTCAGGGGCTGGGCTGTGGGAGCAGGATCCTGGATAACCACGTCCATGTCATCACTGATCCTGCCCTAAGAAAACCCATCCCAACGTGGGAGATGCCTAAGCCTGGGTGGGGAGGAGGGGAATAAAACTCACTTTACAGATGGTCAGTGAAGACCTGTTAGCACTTGGCAGCTAAATTCTCTCAAGAGTCTGGGCAGACAATTCTCCCATCCTGTCCTTGTCCTCCCCAGGCTCAGCATCAGCCCCCACAGAGGAGCCTGAGCACTGAGCTGTCTGTTTAAAACAGGAAAGGGTCAACAGAATGACATTTCTGCCTATTTGAAAGGAGATTAAATTGGTTTTTTTCCTACGTGGTCATTTTATGAACTTGCATTACCCAGCTTCAGAAATCAGGGAACAGTGATGATGCATTTCATGTTCACATTAAGTCAGCTGCAATGTTTTTTTTCCTCATCACCACTGTATTACTTCACAGAACTTCCCAGAAATTAGGGAAATATTTGTTTTCCCTCTAATGACTAAAACTAGTGTGGCTGAAAAAATTATTATTATGAGTTTTCATCTCTGTTTTTTCATTTTTGTGTCAGTAAATACAAAACACTGACATTGCTTTGTGAGAACCTTTTGGGGAGGCAGTCTGGGGATATATGTTATTCTCTTAACATATGTTCCCTGGAAATTAATCACCTATGAGATGAAGAACCTAATGGTTTGTGGTCATGCAGTATTAAGGCACATTAAGCACTGAAATGGAGCTGCCTTTTTTCCAACACTTCTCTGATAAACAACAAGCCTTAGAAAAGAAACCCACATTTTTATTCTATGTTTTTTCATATATCTGATTAAAAATTAGCTGAGTGCTTTGACTGAGCTTGGTGCCAATGGCTTGTAAAAGAACCATTTGAAAGACTTCAAAGCTCTTTGGTGCCTAGTGGAGGCTTCAAAAGACCCTAAATCTGGTGTCCTTTTTTCCCAAAGCATTTCCTGAGATCCTCCTTGTAAAAGGATCTGTGCTCCATGAACCTTTCTGAAAGTTTTCATCTTCTTGTGAAATGAAGCAATTTTTTGCTTGCTTGGTTTGTTTGTTATCTAAATAATCAAAAATGCTGGGAAATAAACTGAGTGAAAAAAAATCCTGCCGTGAAATCCAGTGGCCAAAGGCCAGGCTATTAAAGAGTACTTTAACACTGCAGGATGGGAACATTTTAATCAGCATGACCAAACTGAACTGCACTCAGGAATGAGGGTACCACTCACCCATCAAGTGATTCCTTAATCAACAATTCTGCAACTTTACAGCCCTGAGAAACAAAAACTCTGACTTCTTCATAAGCTTACAAACTGAATTACCTAGAAAACTCTTCACTGATTTTTTTTATAACATTCTTATTACAGCCGTTATTGACATGGTCAGGCCTCGACTCGAGTTTAGTGGGGATTTTCACACTGCCCAAAAATCAAAGAGCAAATTTCCATAGGTTCCCTCTACAAACCATTAGAAAAGCTGTGGTGAAGGGCTGCAAAGAGCCTTTTTGTACCCTCCTCCTCAGCTCTCAGTGTACCAGCTCTTATCCAGCCTTCTTCTGCATCACTGAATATTTATTAATTAATTAATTTATTTATTTGTAAATTGAGCCTCACTCTGGCTGGTTTAATGAGCAGAAATGGCAAAGCAATAAGCAAACGAGCTAAATAAGAGCATTTCCTGGCAGCCACCCAAATTGGATGCAACGTTTTACTCACTGTGACGATGACCCTTCATTCCTACCACGTCTTCCGAGCCCTGCAGGGAGGAACTGTCACTCAGTGACGCACAGAATTCCTGTGGCCCTCAGAGCAGGCATGGCTGAATCTGCAAGTCATCCCGTGCATTATCTGTTACGTCTTTCCCTTTAAAAATATTCACAGATACTGTGAGCCTTCTTCCACAAGTCATTTCCAAGTCAAANTAAACCCCCATATCTAAAGCTTTGTTTATCATGATTGCCGTAACAGAGTCTCCAAATACCAATTTCTCTTCCCAGCCCTCACATTCTGAAGCAGCTGCATGACTGGTTCTGGCCTCTCTTGAACATCACCAGACTGAACATCTTTGTGGATATGCCTTCAGCTTTCTCTTTTTCTTCTCTTTTCTTTCTTTCTTTCTTTCTCTTGAGGCCACAGAGAAAAGGAAAACGGACTCTAAAGGATCTANTTCACAGATACTGTGAGCCTTCTTCCCCAAGTCATTTCCAAGTCAAAAATTTGCTTTTCTTTTTTTTTTTTTTTTAATGTACATTGACTCACTCTGACACATGTGCACAGAACTTCAGATTTCCAACTGATTACTGTATCTTTTGGCAGCCTTCAGCTATTAAACTGCTTGTGTTTTTATAGGGTAGACTAATGGTATTGATAGCCCTTAAACATTGCTCCTATAGCAACTGCTGAATTTTTGGGGTGCTCCAAGGAAGGAGGAATTTAAACAGCACCAGTGAGAATTAACCCATTGTTGAAAAAGTGTGAATTGGTGAGTAGAGAGAANCCCAAACCCTTCATTTATCATTTTTTAAATCTCATGGTTTTCAGCTCAGCAGTTTAGTAGGTCTGACTCACTGCTTTTATCTCTTGGGGTTGGCAGTTTGGGAAGCAGATTTCATTACAATAAAAGAACAGGTGCCATTCATATCTTAACTTTTTTTTTTTGTATCACTGCATAACATACATCTGTCTTACTGCTACTACACAAAACAGAAGCCCTGAGGACTATTTACTGATTATTCCACACAATTTTTCTTAAGAGCAGGACCATTCCCCTATTCTGGTCAAACTCTAATTAACAGAGCGATAGCATCACTGTAACACTGTGCAATTCCTATTTTAAATAATGTTCAGTGTGTACTGCTGCCCTTTTCTGTCAAAGTATTACTGTGTGTTTTGGCACAAAGATATCTACATTTCTATATCTTCCACCAATTTTACAAAGGTTTTATAAGGCTTAATGAATGGAAAATGCTTTGAAAAGCTGTAGATAAAAGGCAATTTTGAAGGCAGTCATTAGTAGTAAATACCCTCATCAGAATTTCTCTTGCTAATCCTTTCTGCTCTGGCTGTGCAGGCAGTGCTGACAGACCATTCCTCCAAGGTTATTCTAATGCCACCTTACAGACAGCCACCCTGAAAGTCACTTATAGTCACAACCCTGCTGGCACCAGTGTCACCCAGCTCAGTTTAAATTGTGCCACCTTAACACCAGAGAGCAACAGCAAAAAAAAAGAAATTCATGGACTTTCTTATGAGTCCTACCATTAAAACTCATATTGTGTAACTGGAAATCAACTGCTTCAATTAATGGGAATATATGGCTTCATTTTGTAGGCACAACCTTTCCATTTGAAAGCGCATTGACATATGGGTTCCCACTGGTGCTGTAATTACACCATGCCTAAAAGTCATCGTTAGTTTAAAATGTGGAGGTGCTCTTTTATATATCTATATATATCTATATATATATATGTAAAAAAAAATGAACAGTCTTGGTTACAAGAGCTTTTCTTTCAGCACCAGTTTCAATGGCACTCATTCACTGCATTCCCAGCTCCTCGCTGCTGCTCCATCCCCCTTGGCGCCGGTGGGGAATTCCAGGCTGACATTACCTGGCGACTGTAGGCTACAATGCCCCTCTTTAGAGCGCTCTGTGGCCCTAAGACAATGCAGCGTTGTTGTTGGTGAGGCCATTAAAGCTCTGCACCCCATAGTCCTGCAGGAACGGGAACGTTTATCCCACTGGATAATTGGGACTCTGACAACTGAGACGCTGACGGTAGCCTGGGGAGAGCAACCATCAGAGAAGCAAGAGAGAAAACTGCCCTCCGAGCCCCTAACTGCACTGAGTTACCCAAATTTGCATTTCCAAGGTCATTTTTAACAGTCATTCTGGTGAGAGATGCTCACACACTGCTGTGGCACTGCGAGCATCTGGCCGTGTTTGATCAGGAGGCTGCCCAAGTTGCCTCCAGATTAAGTTTTTTGCCTTGCTTTTCTTTAATAAAAAAAAAAGTTAGGTTTGTAAGAATGATATTTTTAAAGTTTGGGGGGTGGACAAGTCTGTATTTGAAGCTTACTAATGGATGAAAGCCTTTCCTTTGATCTGCAATGAACACTTCATTTTGGATTTCAGTATTCCAACAACACTTTTGTATAGTTCAGAGGGAAAGTTTACCTGAATTTGAAATAAACTTCCAAGTGAAATCTTATGCAAATAGGAGCAGGGAGGTATGTTTAAAATCTGTCAAAACTAAATGTTTTGATTTTTGTAAAGCATTGTGTTTGGCTTTTTTGGGGGCTATGTATATTTCAATGAAAGCAGTATGTGATTGGAAAATGCCCATCAATGTCAAGTGCCTGTATTTGTCACAGAGTTCCAGTATCTGTGTTTGGTTGTGCATTTGACAGCTGTGGGTCTTGTAGATCCCTTTAACCCTGAGTACAGACCCCCACCACATTTCCAAAGGGGCACCAGAGAGGCACCAGCATTACTCAGATCAGAGCAATGGAGTTGGGACTATTTATTTTGTCATTCCACCAAATACCTTTGAAAGACCTGGAGTTCTTAAAAACATTTGGGCCTGAGGTCAGTGGAGATGGGAAAGCATCTTTTTATTGTACTACACAAGGTCTCATGCAGCAGCTGTCTTCTCACCTATTGCTTATTAAATTATTTGTGCCAGTCATTTTTACGTCTTCTCTCCTCAGACAACTTCTGTTTGGTGAGCAAAGCACCTGAGCAAGTGTTTTCCTGTGCTGCGATGAGGCCTGATGGTGTCACTGAAACTGGGGAAAAACAAAACTCTCCAACAACAATTTTAGTGACACTGCTTGTGAAGGCCTGGATGCAGCCTGGAATTCTGAGTCAGTTTGGGATTTGGAAAGCTACACAGGGCCACGTCAGGATTTTTGCTCACACTCTCTGTCTTCCAAGGTGTGTACGATGCTCTCCTGAAGCGGGCTTGGAGCTGCTCAGTCTCTGGTTGTTTTCTATTCTCTTTGCTGTTAATTATTTCTGGAATGCACTTGGCTGTTGCTCAGGCTCTTTTTCTGTGCTGTGGAGAGGATTGAAGCAGCC
This sequence comes from Aleadryas rufinucha, assembly GCA_013397815.1. Taxonomy (NCBI): domain Eukaryota; kingdom Metazoa; phylum Chordata; class Aves; order Passeriformes; genus Aleadryas; species Aleadryas rufinucha. Next base: position 48,771 of record VZTH01014647.1, on the reverse strand, counting down.
GGGCCGAGGGAAGGGAAGGTTCCCGCAGCGAGGGAAGGGCAGCAGGGAAGGGCTGTGCCGGAGGATGTCTCGCACAGCCAGGCACGGCCCCCAGCACGGGCTCGGGGTGGGTCCCACGGGAGCTCTCTGGGCTTCCCCTGCGAGGAGCTGTAGGAAGGGGAATGTTCCTGACTCATCCTCGCTGTGTGAAATGTTTACATGAGCAGTGTGTGCACCCGGGTTAGCTCAGCCTCAGCTCTCTGAGCCGCAGGAACGCTCCTCTCTCTTCTAGAGACTTCTTTCCAGTTACGGAGTGCTGCTGTTTGCTTTGATGCACGGATCTCCAAACCTTCACCCAGCTCCTCGCTGCTCGCTCGGGAGCGTTTCCCCAGCCCACACTCCTTTCCCTTCCCTCCTGGGAGCACCCGTGATCCCAGCTCAGCCTTCCAGCACAGTCACCTACATTTCCCTGCCCCACGCACTCCCTGCTCCCAGTCTGCCTGAGCCGGGGATGCTCTCACACCAGCACAGCACAACACAGATCCATCTGACCAGATTTCACCGGCACAGCCAAGTAAAATCCCCCAGGCCAGTCATTAGGCTGTGTTAATTATGGCAATCAGCCTACCCAGTCTGACCTAATTATAAATAATTAGCTTATCCCTTTATTTCCAAACCTCTTCCCTAGTGAGACAGTACTTTTAAGATTTTTAAAGTAGCAAAAGTCCCCTCACAGAGCTGCTTCTCAGGTGTAGCAACCTCGGCATTAAAGGCCCAAGTCCATGAGAAAGGCATGGCCAGATCTCACAAACCTGGGGGAGAAGGAGCTGCCTTTCCTTCCTTGTGGAATTCCAAGCCTTAATTCTTAAGCTGCATCACTGTTGTAGGGCATTTAGTGGGATTTTTAAAAATACCTATAGGCACCACAATGCCCATTTGCCTAATAAAAATATTTTTTAATGCCTATTTTAAAATTTTGTGCTTTTGGATTAGAGTGCTGCCTCTCAGAACCATTGTAACAACAAAGTGAGAATGGCACAGTCATGCCCAGTTATGCCCAGCAGCAGATAAGATCACTTCTCTCAGTACCCTCTGGACACAATTTGACACCAAAATGTTAAAAATTATTTTCTTTCAGTGAAAACGTGCATCATTTTTATTTTTGCTGCTTCAAGCAGAAAAACTTGTCTATTTGCCTCTTGTCTCAAATTAGACAATAACTAATCCTCACCAGAAAGACCAACTCTTTATGAAACTGTGTTCCTTCCTGAGTTTCTGTTTTGCTGCTGTCATTTAGGAAATGAGTGCTGCACACGTGGGTGGTGTGGGATCTCTCAGGAATAACACCCTTGTGGGAAGTGGATGGTGTGTCCTTGTAGCCTCAAAACGTCACTCCAAATGACTCTTCCAATAAAAGCTCTGCGAGGACCTTTCTAAATCCTTCTTCCTGACCCAAGGAAATAATTTTTTTCTTGAGTTCTTGTAGGTGATTTTTACTTGTGTCCATACCTCCATGCCAAGCAGGACATCCCTGACATTTTTGCCATTTTCCTGCAGTTCTCCCTCCTTGGCCACCAGTTAATAGAGATTCCTGTGGAAGAGAGCACCCTTGGGTTTTTAGGCTTTGCCCACCCCCATCTGGGAGATGTTGTGGGTATTTCCCCTCTCCAGACTCCCTGCCAAGCACAACTTTATACTGTCATGCCCTGAAGCACCTGTCCCCCTTACCTTTCCCACTGAAAATGATGTAGTTAAACCCAATCAGTGATGTCAGCCTACAATCATTTTGAAATAATTCCCATTCCAAGGATTTGGGCTCCTGGCTCACTCACACTAATGCAAAGTACTCCCAAATGTATCACAATTTCCTACTTTGAATACCAAGTGGAAGATCATTAAAGCCAATTTATTTTCCCCCTGCAATGACTCCCAGGTTCTGTGAACCAACCCCTGTTTACAGAATTCTCCCCAGGCTGTCTCATGCCTTGCCTTGCAAACGACATTTGCAAAGTTTAAAGCCACCTTTATTTCTATGCAGGGCATTTACCAATAGTTAGGTCTGTAAATAACAAAGCTCCTTGCCTGGTCAGGAAGGCAACCTGTGTGATGACATTTTACTCCAGAAAAGTTGGAAACTGACTGAAGAAAACCTGCTTGCTCTGTACCAGGAATTCTAAGCACAGTTTGGGGAGAAGATAAAGTTAAGCTAAAATGCAATTTTTCTGTTTTGTGGAGCATGTGTTTCTGGACCCTTCATATGGCATGGCACTGGGATAAATGGATGACTGAGCAATGCAAATTCCTGCATTCCGTTCTGCTTTACATGGAAGAAATGTTCCTGGGTCGTGGAGACTGCCTTGTTACAGCAGATATTTTGTGCCAATTATCACAAATAGCTCACATTTGCAGAACAAGCTACTCTAACCAATCTATCTGAGTTTTACTTGTATCCCTGTGGTGTGAGCATTATTTTTATTAAATACTGGACTGTTAGAGGTACTGGGTGTGTTGGTGGCACTGCTGGGATAGAAAAGTGCACTTCATTCAGGATGGCAAATTATAGAATCATAGGATTGGTAGGGTTGGAAGGGACCCTAAAAACCATCTCATCCCACTCCCTGCTGTGAGCAGGGACACCTTCCACTGTCCCAGGCTGCTCCAAGCCCCAGTGGCCAACCTGGCCTTGGACACTGCCAGGGATCCAGGGGCAGCCACAGCTTCTCTGGGCACCCTGTGCCAGGGCCTCCCCACCCTCCCAGGGAACAATTCCTTCCCAAGATCCCATCCAGCCCTGCCCTCTGGCACTGGGAAGCCATTCCCTGTGTCCTGTCACTGCAGTCCCTGAGGAATTGTCCCTCTCTGGTTCCCTGCAGCCCCTTCAGACCCTGGAAGGAGCTGTGAGGTCTCCACACACCCTTCTCCTCTCCAGGCTGAGCAGCCCCAGCTCTCCCAGCCTGGCTCCACAGGGAGGGGCTCCAGTCCCCTCAGCACCTCCGTGGCCTCCTCTGGACTCGCTCCAACAGTTCCAGGTCCTTCCTGTACTGGGGCACCTGTTCACAGGTGGCATCACACCCCAGCCCAGGTGGGGCCTCAGGAGAGCAGAGTAAAAGGGGAGAACCCCCTCCCTCACCTGCTGTTCCAAGTGTGGTATATTTTGGTAGCACAAAAGAATAAATAAACCCCTCCTGATAGAAGCCCTCTGTTATGGATGATAAATTAAACCATACTTTAAAAAACCCCCCCAAACCTTGACACGCTTTAAGCTTCATTCCTCAGTGGATTCTTATTCTTGCTTTTATTCTAACCCTTTTACATCATCTGTCTTGTCTCTTGTTTTTGCCTGAGTACTACAAAATGCTCCTTCACTCTCTGGCTCCCCTTTGCAGCCCATTATCCTGCCCCAGAGGGAGCTGCTGCCTATCTCCTGTTCCTTGCAGGAATTCCTGCGTGCTGCTAACCTTTGCCTGGCTTGTACCAAGCGCTGCTCTCGGGCTGTCTCTTATCTCTCTGATCCAGGCAGAGGTGTCAGAGTGTCCCAGGGAGCCATTAATCAACGCCCCCCCTCTGCCTTCAGCTCCTCAGAAGCTCTCTGAGGAACTGGAGTGCTTTTGGAGGTCTGCAGCAAACAGCACAAGAAGCTTTTACCACCAATACTTTCCATAGATCCTCTAACCTGATTGATGGTAATACTGAGAATTAAATATTTATGGCTTAGGGGCATGGGGAAGTTTTGAAATACATATTTTAAATCTATATGAGAGGAGCAATGGCAAGGCATGTCAGAAGCTTCATGCAGTGGTTGGAGAAGGAGTTCTGTCTCCATTCTCTGCTGTTTCCTTCCTTGTTCATTCCTTCCCCATTCTTTCATTATTTTATATGAAGAGCACACTCAGGAATTTGAAAAAAATGGTAGATAAAAATCCCAAAAAGGTGCAATAGAAGACAGAAGCTGTCTCAGGCTTTTTGTCTATTTAATCATCAGAAACAAAGAAACAACCTGTCATGTTTCATGATGCTGAAGGCAGCCCAAGGCAGGGACTATATATACATCACAATAATGAATAATTTACTGTGGCCATATCATCCAGGGCTATGATCTCACGCTCTCCTCCTCTCCCCACAACAAATGGAAGTTCTCACCATGTCTGATAGCTTGTGGCTGGGAGATCCACAGATGTAAATGGACAAACATCTATTAGCAAACCAGTCCTGCTCTCTTCCATCAGCAGGCATCCTCTGCTCTGGAAACGCTGAACATGCTGGAGGAAGTTTTAGCCTCATACCTTTAAAAACTCCTGTGAGCTCCTCATGGCACTTGGGATGTTAAGGCATTATAGGATTTTTAGCCAAGTAGGGCGGTTTCAGTGCTGTGAACTGCATTTCGGTACAGGTACTGCCTTCCATCCTAAACAGGCCAAACTCTCCTATTAATATTCATTCTGTTTACCTTAATGACAGCAAAGAAGTACTTGGGCAAGGTTAAAGTGTGTTTCATTCCCTCAGAAGATTAGTGACATTTCTGTAATCTAAAATGTGAAGCCCTCCATATCCCAGATATGAAACCTGACAGCATAATCTTTTATTCCCATTCTAAGCAACAATTTGCATGGGTGAGCATTCTCAGGATTAGTTGCATAGTTCAAAAATGTCCAGGGCTTGTTTAGGATTAACAGACTGAAGAAACAAGACATTTTTAAATTAAACTGCTGGGGTTTAAGGAATGTTTCCTTAATGGGTCATCACAACCTTTTTTCCTGACTGAATGGATTTTTCTAAACCACATTGTATTGAGAAAATCTTTTCATGTCAGCTAAAAATACAAAGTATTTGGCGACATGATCTACATAAATCAAACAAAGAAACACTATTGAAAATAAGAATTTTCTTCTGTGCAGGCCAGCATAAAGTCTGTGCCCTACATAAATGCTCCTGGCAGCTCTTCAGAAAGGCTGATTTCACCTACAATTATGAATTTAGACCCCAAATACCGAGCATATGAATTGACTGCTTCCATAGGTACCATTAATTTTCTTACCTACCCCTTTCTTGATCTGAGATTGAACTTCAAAAAGTGAACCCAGGAAACAAACCAGCAGTGTCTGAACTGAGGTCTGGTGGCACCTGGGACCTCTGAAAACACAGTGTACAACTGAGCCATAAATTCAGGCCCCCCCAGTCCAGAGCATGAGTGCTTTGAGCGCAGCACACTCCCTCCTATTTGGGCTCAAATTGCAATTCCCTCCACAATCTCTGATCTTCTTATTAAAGAAATCTGAACAGGCTTTCTGCATTGCCAAGAAGTCATCTTGCAGTTCTGAGTTTGTTCTCCATCTCCCCGGTCCCTGCAGGGCCTGCTGTGTCTAATTCCTGGTCAGCTGGAGCTCTCCTTTTCCAGCATTCCAGACGCTGTTTTGGAAGAGGGCTTCCAGCACCTACTTATCTCCCGAGAGCGATCTGCCCCCCTGGCATCAGCAGCAGCTCCTTGGGAGATCCCTGTCTTTTCAGGAAGAGTGAATAGTAGGATCAGCTTAACCACGACAAGCAAAGGGAGCATTAACTGAACTTTTCCTGATTTTGGTGAGCTCTTTTTTTAACATCCTCATTGCACCAGGGAAGTCTGGTTTTAATATCGGCAGATAGACAACGTGATGAACATAGCAACAACAAGGAGAGCAGCCCTGGATTTATCTTCATGTGAACACAGTGAGATTCCGTGGTTAGTCAGTCAGCAGAGCATTTGAAACTGGAATTTGAGCATCACATTTTGTGGGCGTGGGCCTGTGACTAGAGAATTGTGACCCACCATCTCCCTGGGAGCCAGATGTCAGGAGTCAGACACCCATCTTTGTGTCTGGCTGAGGGCTCAGTCACATCAACAAAGGAGTTGATTTCCAGAGCTGGCAGAACCAGAGTGAAATGGAGACAAGAGGGAATGCAGGACTTTGGCTGGTGTTGGGAATTCTGAGGTGCAAAGAGATGCGCACAGGACCACATCTCAGCAGGTGACAAGGACAGGGCTCCTACATCCTGCTGTTCTAGCTCTGCAAATCAGTTCGATTAAAATATTCATTCAGGGTGCATATATTGACAATGCTCCTGCCTATCAAGTCATGTTGAGGTCTACAGATCTCAGCATTTTCGAATCATTGTTTCAAAGTGCTCACCAGGTGCCCACTTTTTTCTATTTTTTTTTTTCTATTTCCTGCTACAATCAATTTTTCAAAACCAAGACCAAAAAAAGAGCATGAACACAAATCAGACACCTTCTGATTTGTGGTGATCATACATCAATACTGAAATCTAATTAAATCTTACAAATAAAAGAATAGGTGGCTAACTAAGCAAATTCTTGAATCAGAAATGGTAACGAATATGCTTATCTAGTGCAATTAAAAGGTTGAATAGATATCTGATGTCACATTACTTTAGAAAAAAAGTCCAGCTAAAACTTTTCCAGACATGTTCAAATATTCTCACACAATATTATCATTATCAAAATATTTAGATATTTACTACAATACTCATGAATTCAGATATGTGCCTTGAATTATGCCTATTAGAAAATTTTGGGATTCTGTGTGGTTACTATTTCCTATAGAACCCAATCAGAGATGAGATTAAGGGTATTTCAGTAACCTCTGCAGCTGATTTTTAAGTCCTGCTTTGAACCAGCCAGGGTCAGGTTTTTAGTCACAAACATCAGTTTTGTCACTGATGAGTGACTTGAATCAACTCAAGTCTTAAACTGTGAGAATTAAGATCATCTGGGTTCAGGGCCACATGCTTACTGGGAACATCAAGCTGTATATCAAGCTTTTAGCTGAGAGTTTTGATACTCATTCTGCATCCTAAATCAGGAACTGGGTTTTTCAGTGCAGAGAGGTTCCATGGTGGAGTTCAGAGCAATGCTGGGCTCAGACCGCTGAATGGCCACGGTCCTCAGCACTTGGAGTCTGAAACAAGACAGAGGAGGTTAAATGCAGCCTCAACTCTCTGCTGCAATCTTTGTCCTCCAATTTAATTACAGATTACGTGGGGTTAATTCTCAGATCTGTTTCTAACTGGATTGTCCTCAGTAGATGTTTGTATTCCAGCCCTGCAACCTCTGTTCCATGAGGCCTGGGGAGTTATGGCTGCATGCAGGGTAATGCAAGCAAGAGTGGAATGAGTTCTCTTCAATCCCATATCACACTGTAACTAAAACCAGGCTGCATGCACACAAAACTTCCTGAATTCTGCAGTTTGGAAGAGAACCCTGTGATTTTGGCCAATATACTCAGAAATTATCATGGCTTCATGGATGTTGCTTATATTATTAAATTATTATTACTTTTTTTAGGTTCAGAGAACATGAGGATATTTTCTTCAATAAGAAAAATGTTCACTTTTCCTCAATAATTATAGTCTGCCTCTTCTATTTACTGAAAAATCCAGGAGGAAAAGTCCTGTAACACTGAGGCTATGATGGTTTCTATGACTTAATGTTAAATTTGGTGAGATCTGCTTTAAAAATCACTGTTTGCATGTGCTGCAGCACTATTTGTGTTTCTGTTGATTGGAGAGGAGTGCCTACACAATCCTCAATAGATGTTCAAAGTTGATAAATATTCTCCACAACTATATTTCCTCAGCAATTCCCTTTCTTTTAATTGCTCTCTTTCTTTTCATTGCACTGATATTTTCCATTAGTTTCTAAATGGAGCAGATGTTTTTCCGTCAGTTTGGGATTCTTCCTACCAAAATATTAACTTCTCTTTTCAATTTTGTATCTCATGCTTAGGGCTGGGAAACCTTTATAAAGTAGCTTTTCCTTCCTCATGGCACCAATGTTCTTCCAGCCTGATGTGGTGTTTCATTCCCAGAAAAATCTGTCACTGTGGAATTGCAAAGGGATTTGATAATTAAAGTATAAACTGTTTTTCTCTACAAAAATGTATGATTTCTGTGGTGTAGGCCTTGAGTATAAATCAGCATAACTGATTTCAAGAGAGAGATGTTAACACCTACCTTACCTTCTTCAGTTTTTTTTTAATGCTTTTTTTTGTAAGCAGCAGGAAATGAATATTCATTATACTGATATTTAAATTGGTTAAGAGAATCTTATACAAAGCTTTTTTCATGGGCAAATATCAGAGATTCATCCCAACAATATTTCTTTTTTACCTCTCTTAGATACAATCCCAACCCAAACCTCAGATTTGTCTATCACTGCTTTCAGTTTATTTAAGGGAACTGTACCATACCTATCCTTCCATCAGCTATTGACAGACAAAAAGAAATATAATCCTGATAAATTACTCCATAATGAATTATTCTTTTGCTTGAGCCAGACAGAGTTAAGCCTTAAATTTGCTATTGAAAAGGAGAAACTGCAGTGTGCTTGAGACACTCAGACTCATTTAAAACTGAGCGTGTGTTCTCTTTTTAAAGGATTTCTCTCAAAAGGTCCCTTCTGAATCTACTACCAGTTTTGAGGGTCTATTTTTCCTTTACAGTGGACAAGCAATTTTAAACTAAAATATCAAAAATACACCATTTAAAAAATACATAGCTGCCTAAGAAAAGAAAGACATTAGAGCAAGACTACATCCAAGTGAAATTATCAGTGTTCTCAGTGAAAGATAATGAGGAGATGATTTTGTGAGTGTTCTCAGCATTCCCACAAATCACTGCGTTATTGATGGCTTATATTTGGGATAAAGACACTTAAAACTTCAGAGGCTTGAAGTACTTTATTTTCTTTTGTGAGTCTTTGCCATCCCTATTACCTGTCCCCACGTTATGTTAATCACAACTGCTCTTGCACATTATAATTTTCAATTACGCTTCAATTTTCTAAATGCACAAATTGTTCTGGTCGAATGTAAGACTCCAAAGGTGTGCAAAAATGCTGGATCAGAAAGCTGGATGATAATGAATTGTTTTATAAAATACCTTCTCTTTCATTAGAGATATTATGTGTCTGAATGTTTGAGGTGAACAGGAGGTCAGGCCACGAAAAACTGCTGAAAGCAGCCTTTTTAAAAGTCAGTGCATTTAATAAGTGATGATGAGAACATGAGAGAGTTCCAAGCTGCTCCTCACAGTTGTTAAACCCGGGAGATAAAATCCCTGTGTTTTATCCAATGTTGACAATGGTTCATTAGCCACAGGGAGAAAAATCAAATACAAGGCAGGGATGGGAAGAGGAATAAAATTTGCTTTAAATTTTTATTGTTCGTAAGATGTTATCTACATGGACAAAGATGAGCATTTTCCTACAAACATGAACTTAATTTCTTCCAAATGCATAAAGTCTTCTGCAGAGAATATTTGGTGGCCTGCTTTTTCTGTAGTCTCCTATTATCAGCTGGATACCTGCATTTCTTTAAACTTTATGTGCTAAACTTATACTTCTGACAAACCTTCAGAGTTCACTGTTTTATACATGCAGAGAGAAGTTAATGAGAGTTTAATTTTAAATATTTGTCTTCAATAAACACATACAGACATATGGTGGTTTTTAGTGAAAGACTCATGAAAAGGTTCTATTTATTAGGGCAAAATTATGAATGTGAACTCTGTGGAGCTGTTCATTAAAAATATTTTGTTTATGTATATTCAGGAGATTCTAATAATTGCAGTACAATAGGTGGGGAACCTTGAGCTCACATCAATAAATCTGGATGGAAATTGGGGCCTGGAGAGCACCTTGTGGTTCAAATTGAGAGGAAAGGAAACAAAGGAGGAACTTGGCAAGGGAAGCAGAAAAGAGGTGTTTAACAGCCAATCTGGATGGTTCATCAGCCAAGATAATCCTCTTAGTATTCAGATGTGATAAAGCAGCCAGATGTTTGGGCAGAAGAAGAAGGTGAAGGCTGTGGATGCACAGAGATTTACAGGTTTTTCCCTCCCAGAGCTGTGAGGATGTAACAATGCAGATATTTGATATTCTCTTGCATTCACAGTGGTGCAGCCTCAGCCTGAACTGTGTTACTGCAGGAGGGGATGGAGTTTGAGCCTCACCAAAACCACAGTTTCTTCAGAGAAGAGCATCCACGTAATGGATTATGTTGCCAAACCCACACCTGTATGAGCAGCGATTTCTAAGCACTTCAGGGATATTCAGTCCCAACAAAGCTCAGTAGAAGAATAACAAGGGATGGATTTGATTTGATTTCCAAGCTGATTCATTCTTTAAATTTCAGAGGTAATAATTAGATCAACAGATCTGATCCCTGTGATGTAGGGATGCTGGCAAAGAAACCCTTACCCTGGCAAAAGAGCGTGGGTACCTTTCCTTGATCCCTTCCCCTTAAAACCTCTGCTTCAGACATCCATAGCCAAAGGATTCCTTGGATTGCACTGCTCGTGTTCTGCATGCAAACTCCTGCAACAAAGCTGTCCCCAATGCTCCCAAGACTGTGCCCTAATGTTTTCCACACTCACATTTCTTTCAAGATGAGTGTCTCAAAGTGAACAAAGCCTTGGAATGAAGTGAGCAGCTCAGTTGTGAAAGAGAAGCGTCCTGAGCGGAAAGTATTTTTATTTTAATTCCAAATTTCACACAATACTTCGTACAGATATATATACTGTTTATCATAGTTGCATTACCAACACATTAATCTTTCTTTTCTCTTTCCAATATTAGGCTTCTATATTGATTTAAATGAATGCTACATCTCGTTGATTAGTCTGTGCACCAAGATAAATCAATAAACCTCCAAAACTTAATAAGACGGTGGAAAGAATTAATGTTAGCTGAGGCCCTTTGAATAATAAGTTTTCACCACTGTGCATTGCCATAAAAATCTCCATTTTTGAGCAAACAGTCTTGATTCCAGAGTGGGCAAGGCTTCCTACCAACCACACATAATTATATGTAGGCCAACCAATTTGATGTATGTAGGACAACCAAAAGGAAGGTGGGTTGCAGACACTTAATTTGAAGGGTATTATTTTTAGTCCCACTAAGGACTAGTGGCATGAAAACAATTAGGATCTTTTGTCAAGTTAATTAAATTTTAGTAAGTCTAGTAGTCTCAGTGGGTTTAGTACACCAGAGGAAATGCTAATTAAAACTTAAATTCTTCCTGGTATAATAAGGAGCTCTAACTCTGGTAGCAAATGAATGTTTTGCATACTGATAGATACTCGAACACTGATTTTTAGCTAGATGAGGGCGAACCCTTAAATGATTCAGATCTGCTGAAGGCTCAATTGAGAACACCAATAAGTGTGTTACATCCTGGAGAAATCCACCTCAGGAACATCAAACAGTCAGGGAATCTTGCCTCATTCTTAAAGAAATGGTGTCAGCTTAGCTGGATCCAAACTAACATAAGGCAATCAAAAGCAATACAGGTGTAATGTTTAAAAGTATGGGGCAAAAGAGACAAAGTAATTCTACCAACTCTCCTTCCCTGCTTGCTTTTTCTGCTCTCTTGCTGAGCTTCACAGTTTTCTTGAGGTTATTGGTCTGTGGCAGGTACAAGAACACTGACTGTGCATTTTTTTTGTTCATGCCACTTGATTTTCAGTGGTCAGCCAATCATTTGATATCTTTGTACACCACCTTCTTCATCATTATCTGCTTGAAAGAAGGGATCTCCAGTAGCCTAAAGCTTAAAAAGACATACAAGGAAGATGGAGATGGGGCTTTTTACAAGAGTCTGTTGTGACAGGATAAAGGGGAATGGATTCCCACTGACAGAGAGTCAGTTTAGATGGGATCTTGGGAAGGAATTGTTCCCTGGCAGGGTGGGGAGGCCCTGGCACAGGGTGCCCAGAGAAGCTGTGGCTGCCCCTGGATCCCTGGCAGTGTCCAAGGCCAGGTTGGCCACTGGGGCTTGGAGCAGCCTGGGACAGTGGAAGGTGTCCCTGCCCATGGCAGGGGGTGCAATTAAATGAGCTTTAAGGTCCCTCCAAGCCAGGCAATTCTATGATTCTGTGATTGAACAATTGTAAACCTTTGGTTGTAGGTTTATACTTCTCTTTTACCTTTTAATTTACTGATCAAACTTAGACATGCAAAAGATTTTCCTTTAAAATGGCAGTTACCAACCTGGACTGGAAAAACCCTTTGGTTTGATGTTTTATCTCCATTCTAAAAGGTAAGCAAAGAGCATTATGGTGTTTCCCCCTCCCATGGAGAAGGGTATGTGACACTGTCTGCCCCCTCACCAAGGCTGGGCTGTATCTGCATGTGCATCCCTGTGCTGAGACAGAACTCCTGGCTGGAGTGCAGAGTCCTCTCCTGAGGTGTGTGTGCCCTTCTCTGCCAGAGTGAGCTCGGGATCACATTGCAGATCTGCTCTGTTGCACCCCAAGGACTGGGAATATTGATGGAAATCTCTCTGTTGGATGGCTGCATTCTTAAATTCAGCTGATATTCTGAGCTTGGAGTAATTTGGGCAATTGATGTTCATCTCACAACCACTCGAAGGCAATGCTAGGACAGAGGGATCTGTAAATTGCAGATGTGCCTGGCTGGGACACGGGCTGCTCCCTGGAAAAAAGGAGGAGTGTGCACCTTGCTGTGATCTCAGCACAACGCTGCCTCTGTCACATCTTGCTTCTCTTATCCTTAGGCCCCTGGGATGCTGGAATAAAGGCTGGGTGCTTCTCAGTAAGGAACCACTGCTCATCCCAGTCCTGGGTTACCTGGGAGCCTTGTCAGGGACAAGCAGAATACTCAGTCAGGGGAGGAAAAAAAAAAGAAAAAAAGAAAAAGAGAGAGCTTGTGGTCTGTGCTGTTTGCCTGTTTGATGATAAACTAGAATGGTTTCTGTAGCCTGGAAATACACAGAGAACACTTAAAGGGACAGAGACAGAGAGAAGCTGAGATTGCCTTTGTAGTTAATGCTCAGGACCCTCTCAGAGCTCCCCCTGCTAAACCATTACTGGCTCAAGTGCCTAAGACAAAGGGTGTCCTTATGATCCATCTGCTTTTTCCTTCCTTACCTAATTAACAGAGAATCATAAATCACAGAATCCCAGAATGGTTTGGGTGGGAAGAGACTTTAAAGCCCATTCAGTGCCACCCCTGCCACGGGCAGGGACACCTTCCACTGTCCCAGGCTGCTCCAAGCCCCAGTGGCCAACCTGGCCTTGGACACTGCCAGGGATCCAGGGGCAGCCACAGCTTCTCTGGGCACCCTGTGCCAGGGCCTGCCCACCCTCAGGGGAGATGATGCTGCTTCAGATGTGAATAAGGAGGGGATACACCAGGAATGCACCATGCCTTCATTAGTGATAATGGTAATGTGTACTGAGCTTGTCGTGGGAAGGATTTCTCTGTTCTGTAATAATACAAGAGAAAAATAAGAGTTGAAATCAATTCTTATTGACTTTAAAGCAGAAATAGATCTGCTAAGGATAGCACTGGGCACTGCAGGAATGAGCTGTGGTGGTTTCCAGCTGTGCAGTCCCCTTGGATCAGACATCAGTTCCCATCAGGGAGCAGGAATTTCATTTGCAGATTTCTTGAAAATAATGCCTAAAATCACACCTTCTGAAAAGTCCCCCTCATTCCTCCACAGCCATGCAGCCTGCAGAGCTGACTGAGCAGCAGCATGTGCTGTACCCGTGGTTCTGACAGACATCACCCCTGACTCCTAATTGGTGTGTACAGAGGAACTGAACACATCCCTTGAAGTTTCCTTAACAAAGTGATTTCGTTGGGATCTGCTCAAAAAAGATGCAGAGCTCAAAAGCAGCCTGCAGAGAACTTTTTCTGGGAGCATTCTCCAGTGTCAGACAGATTAAAAAGTACAGGGAGAGCTCTTGCTGCCGCAGATTCACTTTTGTCTGTTCCCAGGTGCTTCCAGCCAGCAGGAAAACAACAACAGAGCCTCTTGCAGCCAGGGAGAAACAATGAACACTCGAGGCTCCCTGTCAGTGCGCTGTTCAGCATGAGCTAGCGCCGGCACACTCGCAAAATCTTTGGACCTTGAAAGTTGGAGGCAACTTTCCTTCAGAAATGGAAATACCTTTTAAATCTGTTTGGCAGACTGGCGGTGGATTAGCAAATACATAGGGAAAATGCACAGCAGCTCATATATATCCATCTTCTATTCTGACAAGTGAGGCTTAAATTATTGATAACAGGCTTGTAAACATACTCCTGTGTCTTGCAAACCTGACTTACTTTCTGAGGTTTTCTGATGGGTCTGTTATTGAGGCTTTTCTCCTCAGAAGCTGAAGGAAGGCAATGTCTATTTTTGCAATATCAAAGTGTGTTATCAGTTAGGTTTATCTGTGATGAATTAGCAGTAGGGAAGGAAAACTTTTTATAAAAGTGGAATTCTGTTCCTGACAGCACACAGTACTTCTGCTTCACAGCCAAAACTCCTGCCCATACTCTAAACCCAGAATTAACTCAATAAAACGAACACAATTTCTATCAAACCTCAATTAAATAAGCAAAACCAACAGCAAACCCAAAGTATAAATTGGTCATAAGTAAATCACAGTGGAAACAGCTAATTCCAAAATGTGTTGTACCTTTGAGGAAGACATCGACCACACATATCCAGCCCAGGACAGAAACATGATTCAAACATATTGAAACAGAGAGGGGGGGGAGAATATTTTTTGTCCTGCATGCCAAGCTTTGGCAGAACACCACCTTAATTCCTAAGACAAAGTAATTCCATCCCAGCTGAAGAAGGGTAGATGTAGGTTTGGAAGTTGTCCAGGCAGTTTGTGGGTTCCCCATCCCTGGAAGTGTCCAAGGCCAGGATGGCCGGGGCTTGGAGCACCGTGGGATAGGGGAAGGTGTCGCTTCCTGTGGCAGGGGGTGGAAGGAGAAGGTCTTTGAGGTCCCTTCCAACCCAAACCCCTCTATGGTTCCATGGTCTCTAACAAGGCATAGGCAAGACCAAAGCTTAGTGTCCATTTGTGGAGAACGGTTTAGTTTTGGTTGTGCTCCAGGATGTTTTTGTATTTCAGGAGCAGGGAAGGTGCTGCTTGCGTGGTCAGTGCTGAACAGCAGTGCAGGGGCAGCCTGGCCTGGCAGGGACACCGTGTGCTGTGGGAGCTGGGCTGCTTCAGCCCAGCCTGTTTTACTGAGGCACTGCAAAAATGTGCTGTGCAAGAACAGAAATCCCTTTTCTTCCCGTGCCCCAGCCTGTCCTCAGGCCCTGAGAAAGCACAGGAGGTGAAAAGGGCCTGAACAGGGCAAACGTAGATCCCAACCAGGCACAGCCCAGTGCCCAGCCCTGCGCTCTCAGCAGGCACAGAGGGACGTGTCCCCGAGGGCAGTGCCACTGGCAGGGCCCAGCACAGCCTGCACACCAGTGGCTTCCAAAAACACTCCATTTCCATGCAAGTAATACAAATAATATGGCACTGGCCGGTGCAAACACCATTTTGATGGAAATTGTTCCTTGGCAGGCCCCTGTCTGTCCTGTGTCTGTTTAACCTCTGGTATTTTCTGAGAGGTGGAGCTTTGTTTCTTTCTTGGAATTGTCATCCCAGGATGTAAATCTAAACGGGTTGTTTATATGCTGAATGACAATATCTTTGTTTCTGTTGCTGCCAAGGTATCCACAATATAATACTTAATATTATATTTCTATACATACATAGATATATATATTATAGTTACATTAACATTAATAATAATAATTATATATTCATTTACATAATATATATTAATATATCAATAGATTATTAATATATCTATATATTAGATATATATCTAATATATATGATATATCCATATATATCATATATTATATATAATATAGTATACATAATATATATCAATGTATATCTCAATATAAAATATCAATATTAATTATACATATAAAAAAGTATATCTATGCACACTTAATTATACTTATTTTATGCTATGTTTACATAATGCTAAGTATTCATTTCAGACTCCAAGTCTGATTTTATGCCCTCCAGATCTCTCCTTCCCCATTCTATACTTTCCAATCCATAACATTATTTTAAACACTGATGATGGCTGTGCTGTTCCTCAGGTAAATGCAGAACAAGAGGAAGGTCTGTCCTTCAGCTGCTGAAATGAAGCCATGGAGTGAAGAAAACAACTCTAGTGGCTCAATCTTGTCTTATATTCCAGCATCTACAACTTTATTGCAAAGAATGGTGTGAACCTTGACACTTCAGCAGTTTCTACAAGTTCCCAGTTTGCTCTCCTATCTTTTGAAAAATTAATTGAGTACGAAACCTGTTGGAGTGGCATCAGATCCCTTCAAACTACAGCTGCTGCGGTTTCTGAGTGTGTGTTCTTGTGACAGTTTAGTTGTTTTGCCTTTGCTGGGATTTATATATTCGGAAACCAGATCAGAACAGCACCACTGATGGACAGTGTTGGAAGGGGCAGGGACTGGTGTGTTCCCAGGAAGTTCCTCTACTGTCTTTTGGTACCAGATGCTCACTTGGAATGGAGTTCTAATGCCCAGGGACATGACCATGTGATTTTACTCTTTTAGGACAGGAGGCGTGCTGCTGTCTTGTCATTTGATTGAGAACAAGATTTTCATTCTTCCTGACAGGTACAAAAAGCTATTTGTGTGTGTGTGCAGCTGGCAGTTATGTAATTTTCAAGCTGGACACTCCCTCTTGCCCTGCTATTTCTTCCAATATCCGTGTCACACCCTCAGATTCACAAAGGTCACTTTAACACCTCGTTATTCCCCATTAGTGCAGCCCCCACCGATTCGGTGGGGAAATCCAGCCAGGGGTGTCGTGTATTACTGCTCTGACAAACCTTTTTTTCTTTTATCCTTTGAGTCTCCCTTCCTAGATAGGAATCAAGAGCTCATTTTCTTATAAAAGTGATTCATAACAGCAGCAAGACGAAGAGAGCCGTGCTGATGACTGATCATCTTAATATATTGAGTGTTTGCAAGGATCCTGAGCTGTCTAATGTGCTTAGTTATAATCTGGAGATAACTGCTGTGCTTAAGTACTTTAATTTACCTTGGACTACATTTCATGTGTCAGTCTAGCTCCCTGATATCATTGCTTTTACCACAAGAAATTTCAATAATAAATCAACACGAGCACATCTATAAATTCAGCTGAAGAGAGAGATTAGAGAACCTTGGTATCAGTTCAATTTTCCAGTCATATTCAGCTCCCTGTTTCCTACCAGGGTAGGGGAGGGATGTAGAGAATGGATTCATTAAGAATCCGTGATGATGTGCTTAAATAGTGCTGTTTTTCTGAAGGCACCATCCAACAGTGGAATCCAGCCAGTGATCATTTGTTAAAACTTTCCAAGGGCTTGAGAGCAGCAATCATTTATCTGAGTGAGGATTGCAAACTGCATTTTTATCCTTCTGCAGGCTCCTAATGGCGTGGAAATTGAAAGTTTCATTTTGCTCCAGCAAATGTATGTAATAGCATTAATGATCACCTTCATTGCCTTGTTGCATCTGCTCCTACCAGTGCTCAACCAATACCTCCTGGCCAAGAACCAGCAATTCCAGAGAAAAGTAGATTTGCTCAGATGTCTTCACTCTCAGAATCACATGGAAGGCGTATTTTGGTTATATTTAGAAAATAGTCAATAAATGAAACCTGCATCTGCATCTGCTAAAGTCATAGCAAGATGGTGCATGAAAATATTTGCATGCTAACACCAAGAAAATGTTCATGGCTGAGAGGATGTTTGCAGGGATGGGTGCTGCCAGATGCAAGGGAACTGGATATTAAAGGAATGTGATTCCCCAGTTAATGAGAGCAGTTATATTTTATAAAGTCTCACCAAAAAATAAATAAAATCACCAAATCAAAAATCTCTTAAAGGAATATGTTTGGAAAACAAAATTTTTTTAAAAAAATTAAAAGCTTTAAGGTAATTGTTTATATTCTTGAAGTTAAAACCATGCACATTCTCTTTTTATATACACATGGATAAAACCTTCATCTATATTTATCTGCTGGTTATGCAAGTGACTTCTTGTAAATTAGGCAGCCAAGCAATCATGTCATTAGGTAATATATGCATTTTGAAAAGCTAACTAAATCCATATTTTTAGTGATTTGAATGAGAAAAAGTTGTGTGACATTTCTGCAAGGAGGGGGAGATGGAGCTGTGGTCTCTGGATGGAAACTGTTATTATCTGTATTAGCAATGAGAGATGTGGCATTTGGGCCAGAAATGGAAAACTCTGCTGCTTCCACGGCTGGATTTTCGTATGCCACTAACACATTCCTGCAGGAGCTAAAATTCAGCTTTATCAGACGTCATAAACCCTGCTCTCATAATTCCTGCATCCCTGATATCCCATCTATTTCTATGGAGACTTAACTGGGTGCACTGAAAGGCCAAGGAATTTTCACCTCTAAGTGAGATAGGGATCCCTGTGTGGTGAAAGGGAAAAACAGCCCAATGAGAAAAAACAGGTTGAGGAAGGTGAAATAAAAACCTCACTCTCTTCGGAATTAGATGAATTGATGAGATTGTGTTTACAAAGGTAAGTACTGGGGCTAGGACCTGTTCTTTAATCTTCCAGAAGAATGTGATGAGTGGGTGTTAATTACCATTCTACACGCTCTCTTCTGCTTGTAAGGGTTTGATAAGTAGAATGTTAACATTTGGTTCCCACTTACATTTTATTGTCTGCCCAGTTTCTCTGTTACTCACTCTTCTCTGGTATTTTTCGAACTGCTGTATTTCTGAAAAAGAGAGGCATGGTTTTCCTGTTGCTGGACAGCAGCTTAGATCAACGTCAATATTTATTTCAATATAATTTAATCTTATGTAATGAAATGGAGCTGTATTGATAATTTTTTCTGATGTAAATGCTTCAACTTCCAGAATGAAAACGCCTCCTTTAGTTCATAGATAGTCAATTTTTGTCACCGAAAAATGGACCCAATGAAGTATTATATAGATAATGTAGTTTACATCTCAACAAGGGACAAACCTCAGCTTCACAGTTTGGACCTGTTGCCAATTATCAGACAAGAAATAGGAAAAAACCTGTTTTCCCCAGAAATGGTACTTTACCGCTGTAAGAATAAACATACTCACATGTGCAAAATTAGCTACTGTTTTTAATTGATCAAATGAAGATAAAATATTTAATTGCAAAGTTTGCTACAGATTTTTGCCATTTTTTAACCAACTTCATTTCCAAACATTTATACTTAGTGAAATGCAGGGACAAAATAGTAAAATAGAATCTAATGCAGAATAGATTTAAGGTCCAGCTGGCTTCTTGATGTACAAAATTATTTTACCTTATAAATTCTTTGATTTTTATATTGCCTACAAGGAACAAAGAAAGCCAGGATTCACAGTGAAAATTAGTTTTACCCAAGGAGAGAATGATTTCACCAGAATTGGAAGCAGAAAGTATTCCAGACAATATAATTGGCATCCCTGCCCATGGCAGAAGGGTTGGAGGCAGATGATCTTTAATGTCCCTTCCAACCCAAGTAATTCCATAATTCTATGCCATAAATATTTCAATAGCAGAGTTTTAAAGGTAAATAGACACCTAATGACGTGCTTGAATTTTTTGAATCATCCACTTGCTGATTAAAATCAAAATGAAGCATTTAAAGGAGCATCAGATTTACAGCATTTGATTCACAAGATGATTTGTGCACCACCAAAGCAGGGCAGGATCCAGTCACATTTTAGGTGTAGCTGGCAGTGAAGGCATCCCTGAAGGGATATTCTGCTCCTCCCTGCCTTGTCTCCATCCTGCAGTCAAGAGTCCTCTCCAAGATCCACCTGTGCAAATAAAATCACGTTGATGGTAAAAAAGAAAATTAAGCCACCCCACACAAAGGCAAAAGTAATAAAAAAAGGGGGTTATGGATGTAGGGATAGAGTGCACAAGGGAAGGGGAGGGACACAGAGCGGAGATAAATGAAACAGGGAAGGAAGGGAATAAACCACCTCCTTTCAGCCTGGATTGTCTCCTGCTTTCCCTTCAGGCTCCCAGGAGTGTGAGTGTGGCCCTCACCTCACCCTGGCACAGAGCCCTGGCCACGCTCAGCATCACAGGCAGGTGACAGTGCCCAGAGTTGTCTGAGCTGGCTCCAGTGGCTCTGCCAGTGTGGCTGCTCTGTCCCAGGGCCAAACACCTGCAAAGTCACCCCACAGTGAGCAGCTGGGCTGAGGGATGGCTGGGATTGAGCTCCCAGCTCACGGTTCTTGTGGGATGTGACCCACCCCACTCACCCAGGGCAGCTGTGGTGCAGTGTCCTGGGCAGTGCAGGTAGCAGCTGAATGTGGGACTGTGCCATTCCCACCCTTCTTCTGTTTCATGGTGGGTGTCCTGAGGCAGCTCCCATTTTTAGGAAGATCTAGGAGATCTGAAAGATTTTTCAGACCTTTCTGAAAAAGGGTTGGAGTGGAGTCAAAATGAATAATAGCCCGTGCAGCCTCCGAGCACTGCTGGAGCCGCTAAGTATTAACAAACAGAATTAACATTTACAGGTTAAAGATCTGTTTGCTCCGTGGTTATTTTTCAGCATTAAACATAATTTATGGCTGGCTGATTTATGGGCATGGAGTCATTTAAGATATTAAACAGCACCAAGTAGCTGCTTCATCGCTGCTGAGCAGCTCCAAGTCTCGGGCTCAGCTCCCTGTTGCCATCCCTCTGAAACAAAGGCACCATTAATAAACTGCTCTGCACAGAACCAGCAAGGCCTGAGCATTGCAGCCTCATTGCAGGGGTAATAGACTTAATAATGAACAAATGACACTGGAATAGTTTGAGGCTATTATTTTTAGTAATGGATGTGCCTCGCTGGAGCTCTGTATGTGGTAAGCCCGGCTCAAGGAAAACATTCCATGGTTATTCACATCACAGTCTGTTCTGTGCTATTTTTCTGTAAAGAGATCCAGACAAAAGCTTCCAAAGGACGAGGTGCCAAGGTCAGAGCCAGT
This sequence comes from Aleadryas rufinucha, assembly GCA_013397815.1. Classification (NCBI taxonomy): domain Eukaryota; kingdom Metazoa; phylum Chordata; class Aves; order Passeriformes; genus Aleadryas; species Aleadryas rufinucha. The sequence goes on along the minus strand of VZTH01014647.1, from coordinate 27,920 downwards.
TATTACTTAAGAAAATATTGTTGGAATCTATGAGAAGTGGTGTGGGAGTGGAAGGAGGAGCTGTGGCTGCAGTCTCTCAGGGTTTCACTCCACATCTGTCTCTACAAGAAAGACACAGCTCACATTCTCTCTTAGCTCTTTGTGGGTTACTTGAGCAGAATGATTTGGAGGGGGCAGAGGGAGAGAAAAACGCTTATACCAGGTTTTCTTATAGACCTAAAATTTTGGCAGGCAGTATAGAAAACTTTGGAATTGCCAAATATTTCAGGGGAACTTGGGGTAAGTACTGAGAGAACTTTAAAACACCTCCTGGGATCTGCATAAGGACTTAGTGTAGCTATTTGAAACCAAACTAAATATAGAGATTTTGCATAGTTCCAACCCCAAGTCAGACTGTGCTGGCAGTTCAAGCTGGGTTCTCCTTTGGGCTCTCAGTTTTGTCTGAATCTGAAACTCTGAGCAAAACTCAGGAGATGCAAACATATGCAGACAGTTTCCCCCTGAAGTGCTAACTGACTTGTGAACCAAAACCCAGTTGAACTCCAGTCTATTTAAAATCCGTCAGGAAAACACTTGGCTAAGGACAACTTTTTATTCCCTTACACATGGAAAATGGAGATAGCACAGCAGCAACCACACAAAAGCATTTAAAGAGAACAATGAGAGCGTGCCCATCCTCCATAGAGTACATTTTGATAGAGGGTGTCACATCATCTCCTTGAACATCTCTACTCTTCTGGAAGAGTTTGGAAATGTATAGCAGTGGGTCTTCCACAATCCTAATGTGATAATTTACATCAATCAGAGTATTGTAGAATGGCTAGAGACAAATTAAACTTAACAAATTCACATCATCTAAGCTGTGATTTCACCTGTGGACTCAGAACATTTCCAGAACCATGGCACTGTCCACCTCCCTTCCTCGTCCTTCTCCAAGATAACCCATTTTTAAAGAAATTTTGAGTGAGAGGCCTGCTGAACACCTTCCTCCTGCATTGGGCTGCCAGACCCACGACTTCCATGGTGATACCTCAGAGATAAGCACCGAAAAAAATGCTGTAATTCTGCCAAAGCTCTCTGTAGAAAACAAAAATGATGTTTATAGAGAAAGCTGTTCACAGGAAGCTGGAAAGAAAATACTTGAAATTAGGATGGTTTCATGGCATGGCAGCTCCACACTGCCTGGTGTGCCAGGATGCTCTGGCCAGTGCATGCAGGAGGTGATGAGGGTGAACACTCAGGCAGCACAGCACTAATCTGTGCAAGACAGGCTCCCACTGGGATGAGGGGAAGGACAGAAGAGCCTGGCTCTCCCTAAAGACAACATCTGGCCAGTGTCTGTTCAGTTCAGGCAGGTTGACAGCTGGGTGTGCAGTGTGACTGACCATTTACAGGTGTAGTGTTTGTGGAGAGCATTCACCTGTTAGCTCTGAGTCCTGGGGCCTTTGCTCTGTCCCCGTGGTCCTCCTGGTCCTGTGAGGCAGCAGCTCCTGTAACAAAGGCTGCACATCCCCCAAAGTACTTAGATGCACTAAACAGCTAAAAAAAGTTCATTTTGTGGGGTAAAGAGCTGCAGCTACAGAAATAGGCAATTTTCAGAGTCACTCAGCAGCCAAGAAAGGCCAGAGGGAAAAGAGGTGATAAAACAGGTGGGATGAACTCACTGAAGAAAAGTGATGCTGGGTCTGCAGAGGGAAGCAGCAGTCCAATGCCCATGTTAAGAGCTGGGACAGGGATGGCCAGTGTGGGACTTCTGAAAAATAATGACAGAATAACAGGATGGTTTGAGCCCAGCTTTAGGGTTCCTGCATTCCTGTCGCTCTTTAGCAATTCAGCAATCACACCATGGAAAGCACCTTGTCCTCCACCACCATGTGAGATTCCATTCTCAGATGGAATCTGTCTTCAGGGCCACAGTTTGAGCCACACTTCTGATGAAGGGTCTTCAACCTTAAGAACTGTTACAAAGTGAAATTCATTCCCATCATAATTACCATGCCTGTGCTAACAGATGGGCAGCTGAGATTGTGTTATTTGTTCAAAGTCACACAGGAAATCTATGGCAGAACCCTGGTAGGAACACAAGTCTCCAGAGCCCAAACCTAATGCTTGAAGCACAAAGCTTCCCTCAAACAGCCCAGCTGGCAGCTCACTCGTGGAGTGCAGCAGGTAAGGGCTGACATTCCAAGTCCTTTCAATTGGTGTTATTAGCATAGAGCAGCAAAGACATGTGCAGTGGAGTATTGGCAGCCAAAGGGATAAGTGATGATTGTAAGGGAAAGTGTTTGTGTTTCTGGCCATCTGTTTGCAAATAATCCAAATTATTACTTTTAGGAGTGCTGGTTCTGCCTTAGTTGTGTTTCTGGGATAGGGCAGCTCTCCTCCAGCAGTGGGTGGCTGAGAAAAACCACTTCCTTCTGAAAAAAAAACCAGAAAAACTTTATATAGTTCTAGTTCATCCTACTGATACAATACCAGACCTTTACATCCACAAGTTTCTTATTAAACAGAACCATAAAATCTAGATAACAAAAAATATCACAGTGCATTAGGAGAGCAAAGGTGCAGAGACACACACAGATCTGAGCATGTGAAGCTTTTGCTTTCTAAGGTTTAATTCTCTCCCGCTGTACCTACTGCAAAAGAAAAACAGCTTTCATAAGCAGCATGTGCAAGGTACCTGCTCTGCTTTCCTCTCTCTGGCACTCACATAAACAATTGAATTCCTACACCAAAACAAGATGCTTGAGTGTCTAAGAGTGTAACAGGAATGAGCCCTGTCTCCTCATGTGCTCTGGGAAGACGACAAGAGCTGCAGGAGACCACAGAGCAGAGCAAGGAGGGGTTGCTGCTCGGGAGATATGAGCCATGGCATCTCTATTTCCAGGCACACGGAGCACCTTTCCCACTCACAGCAGAAAAAGGCAAAGGGAAGGCAGCTCCTCTCCGCCCAGAGGAGCAGGTCAGGGCTGAGGACAGCCTGAGGCCCAGCACCAAAGCTGAGGAAGAAGTGATGTCCCTTTGAGCTTGGTAGGAACTTGCTGTAGAACAAAACTCAAAGCCTAACTTTTCCCTTGGCTCTCACAGGTGTCCTCCATGGAACATTCCCTCCCCAAACTGTGCAAATACTCCCCTCTACCACACTAAGATACCCTCTACATATAAAAAGCCTATGAAGTGAGTGGCAAAACAAGTCCTACATTCTGATTTATTGTCTGCTTTGGCTCAAACCAACAGGACTATACATTAAGGGGGGAAAGAACCCCCGTGCTGTCTCTGTATTTATAACCTTGTCATTTAAACACTTGGCAGCCTTTCAGCTGCTCCATATGGTCACTGTATTAAGCTTTACCATAAAAGGAGCTAAACAGCAAAGTCAAAAGAAAGCTGATATTGCATGGCTTAAAAGTCTGGCAGTAAAAATAATAATCGAGGCAAATTCTCAATAAGGGCCATTTGTGGTACCTCAGGAACTTCAAAGGCCTTGTAATGAAACACTGCCATCCTTAAACACTGCTGGCAGGCTGTCTTCAGACAAGAGGGCTTGGATACACACATCAAAGCTGCTGGTAACCTTGTGCCTCACAGAAACAGGAATTTTTTTTCAGGAGGTGACATCAGAAAGAGACAAAATTAGAATTTAGAAATTGGGAAAATTCTATGCCATTGAAAGGGTAGGATAAAATAGCAGAGAAATAAAGTCTTCTGGAAGAAAGTTTGGAAGTGGGTGGTAATGGTTCTTCCACAATCCTAATGTGACAATTTATCCTTTCCAGAGTATTATATTATGAAGACAAACGAAATGTAACAAATTCCCACCATAAATGCACTGTTAAGTGTATTTCTGTACACATTTGCAGTTGATATGTCAGCACCTGTCTGCAGATGAGAGACCTCCTCCTCCAAACTGCTCTTTTTGGCAGAATCCAGAGGAAATGCCCTGCTAACATAAATAACAAGAGAAAACCAAAGCACTCAGGCTGAAGCTCAATCTCCCATCCCTTAACTTGTATCAGCTTTGCAGGTCCAGAACTTTATGGTTGTTGTCAAGGAGTTGGATATTTGTGTTTGTTCTTTAAGATAAAAACTATTTATCATCAGCTAATTCTATTTTTTTTTTTATCCCAGGGTTTTCTTTTGAAATACACCCCAGCTCTGGACGAGAGGCAGCTGAAAGAACTCCCACAGCAGCATCTCCTCACAGCCCTGAGGCACTGCCAGGAACTGGGGCCCTCATCCGTGGAGAACAAATCAGAATTGACTCCCCTGTGAACCTTCCCACTTTCAGATTGGAACCAAAAATGCTTCACACCACACTTGCTATTTTTAAACATCATCTGTGACTATTTGCAATGTAAATAATCCTTAATAAGAAAAATTGCTTATCCTGTGCAATAATCTTTTGCTTCCTTTGGAGAAACTGGGCCTGGATATGACCCTGACGCTGCACATGTGGAAAATAAATAGTTTTGTGCTGTATCTTCATTTGGAGGTGAAGAGACAGGAGGCATAATTCAATTAATAAAATGAAAATCCAAAATTCTTTTGAACTCAGTATTTTTTCCTTGTTGTGAACTCCCCAGAATTTTCCCATTATTTTCTGTTGTTATCCACAGTGCAAGTGAGGAGCTGAAATATTGAATTGCCCTGCTGTGTCGGACCAGAGCTATCCAAATCCTGATATTCAATATTCCCAAATTCTGTATATACATGTTTCAGTCATATTGGGACAATCTCACCAGGAAACAGAGGCAATCAAACACCACCCACTGTCAGAGGAAAATTCAAATTTTACATTAATAACAATGCAGTCCTGAAGATTAATATCTATAACAACAAAACTTCTGGCTTTTTGCATATGAAAGATCCATGTAAGACAAGCAGCTCTTCCATGACTCCAACAAATTCCAGTTGCTTTGTTAACTACTGCCCTGGTCTATGCTTTGGAATATTAATCTTCTTGTGTGCAATGTCTAATTATCCTTCAGGATAATCTCTGTTACTCTTTTGGATCACTTCGGGGCTTGTTAAGTGGTGTGATCTTTCCTGAGAAACTTCTGAGTTATTAAATGACTTATATGCACTAAAAGAAATTCCCAGTGGAATTCATCTGATCTCTATTAATCAAAGAATCCATAATTCTGCTGACATTTGCACATATTTTTTTCAGTGTGATTATGGGATGCTTTTCAAGGAGCAAACGGGTTTTGGTCAGAAAATCATCACCATCAGCCCCTGCTCATGAAATGGGTCTGGAAAAACCAATCTGTGCCACTCCCAAGTAAGGAATCCTCAGGTAAATATCACTGCAAGACTTTATTGTGGGATGGGTTACAGAATCCTGGAACAGGCAGGGTTGGAAGGGACCTCCAAAAATCCTCCTGTCCCAAGGCCTGCCCTGGGCAGGGACAGCTCCCACCAGCCCAGNCTCGTCTTTTCACTTTCTGGCCAGGACTTTGGGCCTCCCCCAGGCTGGAGGAGGCCCTCTCTCATATCGCCACCAGCGATACAGATTGTTCAGGGCCTCCCCTCTGAGCACAGCCTGGGAACTGATATTGGTACCTGTGGCCGTGATTCATCACTTCAAAGGAAACACCTGAAAATTAAAACAAATCCAATCAATCCAAACTTAAATCATGGGAGCAGCAGAGAGAGTAGAACTGACAGATTGGAAACCTTATTAGTACTTATGCATGATTCATTTGTCTTTGGCATGCCAAAACACTTTGAGTAAATAGTTGTTTTAAATACTTGTCTATTCTGAAATTCAAAGTAACTTGTCAATGAAACATGAAATTTGTCAGTACTCTCATTACCTCTGTGCTCCAAAAATTCATAAATAAATAAATACACCTCCTTGATGTTAAATGTTTATCAGTCTTGGTTTTTTATGAAAATGATTTGGTAGTACATTAGTAATGAAAGGTGGGAAATAATCAGAATCTAAGGAAAAATGCTTAATTCATGAGTCAAACACGCAAAACAGTTCCAGTAATTAATAGAAATTCAATGTCTTATCAGATTATCACTGTGAGTCGCTGTCTTTCTCAGCTGGATCCAGGAAATATTTAAAAGACATAACACACAAAATAATTCATGAGCCTGAACTCTGAAGGCGTGAGGATGTGGCTACACTTTCAAACTTGTGCCATTTTTTGGTGGAATTAATCTGCTTTCCAAAAGTTGCTGCTTTTCAGACCAATGCCCTATTGTTCATTTAAATAAATAATCCTGAGCTGCATCAGGGCAAAGGGATGATGTACATCCCTTTGTTTAGCCTGGATGTGGGCATACTTGTATTCCATTTATAAAACCCCAAAATGCATCCAGCCTCGGCCTCACTTTTATTAGAGGACTTTTTGCTTGTGGGCAATCCCTGGTTGATGTATTTTACAAAACTGAGTAGGAATTCAGCTGTTGGTGTGAAAGAATAAAGCCCTGAAAAGTTTTCATTGTGTCCTTAGCACTGAACTTACTGCTACGAAATCAGTTCACAGGGCACAATTCTGGCCATGTGAGGAACTCTAAATGACATATGATGTTCATTACAGAAGCAGGATGCAAAGTGTGATTTCCTTTCCCAGTTATCTTCTTAAAACATCAGAGAAGTGGCATCTGCATACAGGCATTCATATCTCCCAAACCCCAGAAATAAACTTTAAAATAACCTCTCAAATTGAACCAGCCAGGCTAAGAAAACACTCGGAAAAGCACAAAATTTTACTGCATCTGCTGCTGTGAATGTTTCTTGGAGATGGGAGAACTCAAGCTAATTAAACAAGCTGATTATGACCACCAAGGTGAAATTACTGGCACAAAAGCTAAATTTTAATATACTTAATACTTAAAAACCAGTGCAGTCACATAATGACAGGCAGATATAGAAGTAACACGTGCATGTGCCATGTCTGGGGAGTTTCCCTGTTCACATTTGCTCTTTCCATTCAGAAAACCCCCAGTTTCCCCCCCAGGAACCTTGGTTTGTCTTGAAAACACCTTCTGAACAGCAATACCCAATACACCTGTACTGTAGCTGTGAAACACCAGGAGTTTATAAACCAGAAACACTGTGAGAGTTTTCTTTCAAAGATTGTAGTGACAGGATTTGATTCTTAATGGAAATAAATGTTGGAAAATGCGTATCTTCATTAAGAGACGATTATTAGCTTACAATTCTGTGTACACCCCTTTACACACAGCAGGTCTCCCCATATTGACAGAAGAGCAGATTTCAGATCATTTTCTGCAAAGAGAAGTGAGTGTTAAAAGTGCCTGACTTTCCCACTACACAACCTGGACCAAAATAGCTTTCCCCTTGCGTAACGCACTTCCCAGCACGGAATTGCAAAGAGAGGTGGTTGGAACGGGGAGAAAATGCTTCAGCACTGTGTTCTCAGCACAGCTTTTCCTTCTGGAAGCAAAGATCCGGGGTCTCCCTACTCGATTATGTGACACAAGATTTCTTAAGGCCTGCAAACTTTGTACCAAGGAAATCCTAAATTTGAAGCTGTTACAGTTTAATGAACAAGACAAAATCCGATGAGTGCAGATAATTCTTATGCATCAGCTCCAGAATGGTACATTTTTATTACCATAAATAAAACATAAATGAGTGACAAATTGCCCAAAAGCTTTTGAAAAAGAGTTTGATCTGGTGGTGTATTTTGGTTATTTTTTCCTACAATACTTGAAGAGAATATTGTACATTGAGATGCCAAAAGCTGAGGACCACACTCTGATTTGAATTTGAGTGGCAAAAAAGAAAAATGCTGGACAGCCCCAGTGTTGTAATTGATACCAGAGGCTGGGCAGAGCAGATGGGGGCAACTGACGCCTGTGCCAGTTTAGTTTGCACAAAATGGGTAAATCTCTTCTGCTATCTCCCCTTCCTCAGACTGGATTCACAGCAATGGTCCCTGTTGGTATCTGCTCTCACAGGAACCTTATTTCTTGTGAAGATGTTGAAGATAACTTAAATTGCCTCTTACCCACAGGCTCTTAAATGCAATCAATATCTACTAACACCACGAGCTATTAATCAAAGAGGGGTGACATATTCTTATTTGACCTTTATGAGCAAACCCTCTTAGTGATGATACTTTACTGCTTAACACTACCATTTTGTTCCAACATTATTCATCTTCGCAGAGACTACAAGCCCACAGAAATCAATGGCTTAAAGGACAGAATTTCATCCTTGAGGTATGGATTCAGGGTTATGCAATGCAAGCTTGCAACACCTGCAGGTTTATAAGCAGGGAAGCTGCGTTTATGTTTTAACCCAAGACATACACTGCCATTGAGCAGCTATTTCTGATGGTTCATTGTTCCCTGGGAGGGTGGGGAGGCCCTGGCACAGGGTGCCCAGAGAAGCTGTGGCTGCCCCTGGATCCCTGGCAGTGCCCAAGGCCAGGTTGGCCACTGGGGCTTGGAGCAGCCTGGGACAGTGGAAGGTGTCCCTGCCCGTGGCAGGGGGTGTAATTAAATGAGCTTTAATGCCCCACCCAGGCCATTCTGGGACTCCAGGAAGGGATAACCTGATGCTCAGATTTCATTCCTGCACTTCGAATCAAGAAACCTGCTTGCCCTGTGTGGGCATATCCCTGTCTGCTGAGGAGCAGCCAAGAGAAGGAGCATTGCAGCTCTGGAGCCAATACCTTGTACCACCACGGAAATTAAAGCACAGACTTTCATGGAACATCAACATTGTCCATAAGAGATGGTGAGATATAATGCATTGTTTTACACCAAGCTGTTAAATATAATTCAAGGTAATATATCTTCAGCTGTGAGAGGGTGTTTACACTTGTTATATCATCACAAATAAAACAATGAGCTCATCAACCAGTGTTTAGTGGCTTAACACCTCCTATAAATTTTACTTAAGTCACCAAGTAAGGGAAAAGACCAGCTGTCATGGCTTTTATACATGGGGAACAAAACATATCTTTGCAGAGCAACGTGCCCCAGCTGCTCAAATGCTCACCGATTCTGAAATAACTGGGCCCTTGCATGTAGAAATTGTACCATTTTTAAGTTACACAAATGCTAAGGAAATTCTTATACTTCAGTTTTAGAATCAGACACTGCCATTTTTTTCTTGTGTTTATACAGGGCACAATTTTTTAATATGCAAAGCCTGTGTAAAACACGGTCAAATTCTACTGTTGGCTGTGTATGAATTTTTATTTTCTATGGGTGAAAATTGTGTAGAAAGTGTATAAGTGTCAGGGCAGCCTCTGGGAAGTACAATAATAGACATAGGGGTCAGTCAAAAATCCTAGAGTCATGGAATGGCTTGGGCTGGAAGGGTCAGGATCACAGAATCACAGGATATTCCACGTTGGAAAGGACCCACAAGGATCGCCAAGTCCAGCCCCTGGATTTGACACAGACACTCCAACAATCCCACCCTGTGCCTGAGAGCTGAACTGAACTGGAAAAAAAAGCAGAAAAAGGAGAAAATTACCTAAATCATGAAAGAATAATACCTGCTGTTTGCAATGAATATTGCAATGAATCATGCAAATCCAGAATAACTTTATCCCCAGTTTTACATGGTTCCTACACTCTGCAAACTTCCTGTCTTTTACCTGCTGAGCATAACTGGAGCCACTCATTCTGTGCATCCACTTGACTCAAATCTCTCCCATGACTTCCTAGCCCTTTAAGAAATTTTGACCTCATTGGTTTCCTGCTTACAAACAGATAATTCCACCCACTTCGCGTCTTTATTGGGAGAACAAAACACTCCACGAGCAATTAATCCCCCTGTGCTAATGACATCCCCTGCTGTTTGCACGAAGCCTTTGGCAGAGCTGCAGCACCTGACGGATTTCAGCAGCACACACACGTCCAGGAACTCTCTGCACTGCAACAGATGGCAGGGAAAAGGTGAAGCTGAGGAAATTCCAGCCTCCAGCGATTCCTTGGACACCTGCAAGCTGCTGTGGCAGGGAGTGTGTGCTGACTCCACACCAGCTCCAGGTCACTCTGCCTGGGGACACATCTGCAGCACTGCCCCATTCGTTACCAGCCCTGCAGGTGTCAGACTGCACCGAGGGCTCAGCTCAAACCCTCCTCACTTGGCCACAGCACAATTTATAAACCACATCAATTAAATCACCCGATGGACGAAGTGATGGGAATTTTACAGCACTGTCTCATGTTGTGCCCTGAGCTCTCTTTATTTCCATAGTGAAACTCCCGAGGTAATCGCAGGGAGAAAAATAACCAACCATGCAAACAAATAATGGCTTTTATAGCCACAGATAGATTGCATCCCCAAAGCTGAATTACTGTGCATCTTATTCTGGATTATTTTACACAATTACTTCGTTGACTACCAGTGTGATAATGCTGAGGTGAGCTTTCAACCTTTCAAAATTAGACCTTTATGCACAAATATGTTTTGGAGAATAGCAAATGATTTAATAGTCCACACATAATAGCAGCAGTAAAAATTGTAGCAGGCCTATAATTGAGCTAATGGAGAAGCTGATGGAAAGACAAGATAACAAAGGAGAAATGATGCTGGAAAAATTGCTTCACTTTGAGTCCAAATGGCAAAAGGAGCTTGAGAAGCCCAGGGTTTCATGTGCAGTTAGTCTCAAAAATGGAAGATTCGAATATAATAAAAAGACATTATGTAACACATGGCTAAAAAGAAACTAAAAAAGACAGGAATATTCCACCTATACTGTCATTCTTTAAAATTACTGCTATCAGGAGGCTTTCACAATTTTGGGAAACTTGCTTGAGAAGTTCTTTTTCACAGAAGGAAAGAGTCTTAAAGGGCATAACATCCTTCATCTGGTGAGAGCAATCTGAAGAGCTATTGAGCATGTAAAAAACATAAAATAAAGGTGCCTGATTAGAGGCCACAAATTGGATGCTGGATAACAATAATGAAATTTACTGTGGACACTATGCAGTCAAATAAAAGGTATTTTGTATGATTTTCATACCAAAATGTAAAAACTTCTTCTTTCATAGCTTCTTTTAAAATGTCCAATTGTCTTTATGACTTTATCTTTCTTATACAATGGATCAAAGCTTATGGCACTGGGGACCAGATCTTTCTCTCTTTTCATAAATAATGCCATTATTTTGAAGAGACATTAAAAAGCAAATACAAAGGCTGCTTTGGAATATTGTGTTATTGTCCTCCTGCTGAACAGTCTGAAGTCAGTTTTTGCTATTCCCAAACCTTTCAGAGGTTTGACTTCAATTTGCAAACCAGATAGTTGCTGCTGAAAAAATAATCATCAGTGTGCTTGCTTGGAGGGGCAGAGGACAAGGGAGGGAATGAGGGGCATTTGCTAGGGATGGTGTCAATAGTAATGGTTTGTAGTCAAACCATTCATCCACATCCTCAATGGCATTAACTTCCCTCAAATAAAAGGAATAAAATCTTGTGCAGTTGTGAAATGATGTGGTGTTTGAGCTGCAGTTTGTGCACCACGTCCTGGGCATGCAGATGAGAATCTGCTCTGATCCCAGTGCTGTTAGAAGGCTGCAGCAATGCTCCCCAGGAAGCCAGGGATGCTTTAGCCGTGCCCATGCTGTCATTGTGACTCTGGCTGGGACCTCTCTAATTAGAAATGCCACTTCTCAAACCCTTCTGAGCTGCACATGCTCTCTGGACACTGCCACGCTGAGATGCTCTGCCCTTGCTGGTTTGGACAGGCACCGTAGGCTTCAGTTCCCCCGGGATGTTCCCCCAGTTCCAGGAACAAGTTATTTCTGCAGTTATTCCTATGTGTGATGACAGCAAAAAGCGCTTTCAGGTTAATCCTCTCCCAACCTGATGTAACAAGAATTAACGCACTGTGCAACTTGTTCCGCGGCCTTCAGGTCTCATATGGCATAAAAATGTCAGGAAGCACTTCCTCTGCAGCTACAGTTATGTAATAATCCTCCTGTGCCACCTGCTCCAGCCTGGGAGATGTGCTGTGGCTCTCTGGGAGCTGCTCTCTGGACTCCCTAAAGGCAGCAGAGACATCATCCTCTGTGCAATTTCCGTGTGCTGGAAGTGCAGCGTGGGGCTGCCTTCACTGCAGCAGGGCTGGCACATTGCACTGGGAATTCAATAACAGAGTGTGGACACATCATCTCATGTGCCTCAGCTTTAAAGGAAGGGGTTGCTTTGATAACAGCACATAGAAGTAAGAAATGACCCTTAAACCACCACCTTTTGCTGCTACCCATCACTGTGTGTGATGGGTTTGCCAGAAGCACCCCTGGTTAAACACTGCAGAAACTATTGGACTACTTTTAAAATGACACTGAGGATCTAAACATGCATAAACATTCTGAAAACTTCCAACCATATATAACAACTCAAATGCCTGACTTCTCTTCGGATGTTTATATAAACAGGCATCAAAAGGAAAAAAAACCCAACCAATTCCACTCTCTCCCCACTCCAAATGAATGCATTGTCTGAACTGTAAAAGCAAAGTACACATTGGGCCTTCACAGGGATCCTATGGGACAGCCATGCTCTGTGGCTGGCTCACAGAGAAGAGTCATTGTATGGACACTCGTTATCACTGAGGTGATTCTGAGCCAAGGAATCCAAGATTATAACGTTGAATATTTTGTGTGAATTAATTCAAACAAAGACTTGCACACATAAACTTCGAGTGCTGGTTATAACTGTGCATGTTATAAACTGTGCTACAGCCTGTACAGGATAACTTTATCCTGCTGTTCATGCACTAAAAACCTTACTGAAGTGCTGGGTGCAGTGACACTGCTCAAATCTCACCCCTTTGTCAGAGAATGGGAGGAAAATAATGAAAAGCAAGTCGACAAAATTATGCAACATATAAAGTGATAAAGCAGGTGTTTTATTCACTTCTCCTTTCCTGTGACCCTGCCCTAATAAACTCAGTGACGTATGGCACAAGCAGCACTTCAGTCCAGCTTGGCCACAGCTGGGAGATGAGGCACCAGGTGCTTGTACCAGCTGCATAAGCACTCACACGGATTTTGTACACAGTATTTATTCTCACACAGACTTTGTACACAGTATTTATTCTCTGCTGCTTCACAACAAACTGTTCTCAAGCCCACTGGCGCCAGTGACCACAATAAATCCTCTCCCAAATCACTGTCAGCAGCAGAGGCAGTGCTGACACATCCATCCCCCAAATGAAGCAATAAGAAAGTTTGGGTTCCCTATAGGAATCAGGGACAGCTTGTTTGGGCTGGTGCTGCAGGAGCAATGGAAACACAATATCTGCTAATACAGCAAGGGATTCCCAGAGCTCTCGGTGCAGAGGAGATGCCTGGGGGCAAAAGGTTTGTTAAAATTCGGTGTCACAATTGCTCTCTTCACCAAATCATGTCAGACAGAAGGACCTTGACAAGTGAGAGGGCTGAGAATCACCAGTGGTGTGATGTTCTACAAGGGAAAGTGCCGGGTTCTGCACCTGAGATGGGGCACCCTGGATGTACAGACAGGCTGGAACAAGAGGGTGGGGAGCTGACACAGGAAGGGACCTGGGGGTTCTGGTGGCTGTCCAGTGGGATCTGAGTCAGCAGAACAGGCTCCCCAGGGAATGGGCACGGCCCCGAGGCTGCCAGAGCTCCCGGGGATGCACAGGGTGGGGCTGTTGTGGTGTCTGTGCAGGGACAGGAGCTGGATCAATGATCCTGATGGATCCCTTCCCACTCAGGACACTCTATGATTCTAGTGCACTGAAATATTGCCTTCTTTTGGGTATATTCTGTCAAGATGTTCCTTAGAAATGAAACACTACTCAGATAATTTTGGAAACCACAGCATAAAGCTGCCTGGAGCTGCAGTGATCCCAGTGATTGTAGTTATTGACTGCATCATTCAAGCACTTTCAGTGACACAGGGTATCATTTAAAGCAGTGAAGAATTTAGGGATGTCCTTCACTGGTTTACAGGTAATGCCTAAGCATCTGGAAATCTCTCTGATCCCAGCACAAATGTTTCCAAGTCTGCTACCAGTGATGGACAGCAAAGAACAGTAATCCTGCTAATGGCATTTGATTACATCTTCAGGTTGTTTGTTAAACCATATTGAGCAAATAAAGCTGTGCAAAAGTCTTTTCAGTCTATAATAAAACTGAGTGGGTTTTATGTAAAATTATTAAAATAAGATTCTTTAGTTGCATTTTTCCAAATGCATCAACACAATGGATGGTGTTTTGCACGTCAGCATCACACAGGTATGTGGCACGAAATACCTTCTTGTCTTTTTGTTTACTGGTGCAGGATGCAAAAGAACACAAATGCCCCCCAGCCTTACTTTGATTTAATACCTTGGTACAAGGGAACTGGCCAATAGCATTCAATGAGTTCAGTAGCCATGAGTCACCAAGGGACAGCAGTTGGAGATTTCCTGGTCTAGCACACACAGTTCAATGAAGAAAAAAACCCCAAAACAACAAAAGAGTTAAAAAGATTTTGAAGTTTGGTTTTGGTTTGGTTTTTTCCCAGCTAAACTCGGACTTTAGAATCCCAGAATTATTTGGGTTGGAAGGGACCTTAAAGCCCATCCAGTGCCACCCCTGCCATGGGCAGGGACACCTTCCACTGTCCCAGGCTGCTCCAAGCCCCAGTGGCCACAACCTGGCCTTGGGCACTGCCAGGGATCCAGGGGCAGCCACAGCTTCTCTGGGCACCCTGTGCCATTCACATTAGTTACCTAAATACAGATCTGACCACGGAAGTCACCTGAAGTTTGGAAAAGGTACTTCTGTTTTCCCTGAACTGGAAACTCACGCTGTCATGCTGGCATCCCGCTGTGCAGCCATTTAGAAACACGATTTCAACAGCTGCAATACACTGAGCTTAAAATTATTGACATTGTAAGCAGCAGAAAAGGTGCAAAGGGCACCCTGAACACTACAAGCAATAAAGCAGCTACTTCTGCATAATATCAGAGTCATTAAATTTGGAAAAGATCTCCAAATTCACCAACTCCAGCCTTTGACTGATTAGCACCATGCCCACTAAACTATATCACAAAGTGCCATCACGGGTTTTTACATAATTCTTTAGAATAGTAAGAAGGAAGAGCTCATAAATATGTTCATTATTCTGACTTGAAAAAAAAAGAAAATTTCCTTCCAAAACACAATTAAAAAAAATTTAAACTAATAATATCTTAGTTAAACTTATAATATTGATAATTTAAATTAATAATTGTTCATAATTAATCTGTGGCAAGATAAGCTATAATTTTTGAGCCAAACAATATGTAGTTAAACAAGGAGAACATTTATTTCAGCTGTTACTGCCATAGAGGACAAACTTACAAACTTTACTTCAGCTTCAGTACTGGTTGTATTTCAAACCCAGTTAATTCAGGTAAACAACATTGTCTACTTTGGTTTATGTTTTGGGCATCTCCTCCTTCAGAAATAAATATTACATAATCACAGAAATTAAATGGGTTTTTACGGGTAGTATTTACCCCCGTGGGATGCTGCAGTTTAAGAGTCTGTTTATCATTTCATGTTCACCTGAATTACTGTTTCTCCATAAAAATAGCTGGAATGACCATGGTACCATGACAATGCAGCCACAGTTCCTCATGAAGATGTC
Organism: Aleadryas rufinucha; assembly: GCA_013397815.1. Taxonomy (NCBI): domain Eukaryota; kingdom Metazoa; phylum Chordata; class Aves; order Passeriformes; genus Aleadryas; species Aleadryas rufinucha. The sequence continues at coordinate 12,331 of VZTH01014647.1, read as the reverse complement.
AGGAGGACAAGTTTCCACTAGAAATGAAAGAGCCTGCAGGGAAATAAAAGGGAATAGAAATGAATTTTGCACTAAGTTGTTCTTGCTGTACCTGGATTTCCCCTTCCCACTCAGAGGTGACCACACATCTCTGCCATTCTTCAACATGCTGTGTGTTGAAGATTTTTAGAATTGTGACCCAGAATCTCTGCCCAGATGCTGGGCTGTGATGGAGGTTAATAAAAACTGAAAGCACTGCTCAAAAACAGATGTTTGGAATTTGAAGCACAAATATAGCTGACACTCAGCAGATAAGCCCAGATTTCACCAAGTCTAAGGGATAAGAGACAAACATTCCCCCTTTAATCTGATTTGGTTTGCTTACTAGTATTCAGATAAGATAAAAGCATAAGAGATCAAGGTCCTATCTTTTGAGCGATAAATCAGTGGCTTTTTATTTTCTCCTACAATACTTGGAGCATCTGTGTATCCAATAGAAGGCAAATCTCACATCAAATAGGGATTCTAGTATTTACTACCAATTGCTTGTTTTAAAAAAAATAAGGTGGCTGGCAACAATTCTGTGTAGAGCTGAGTTTTAATGACTTTTCACGAAAATTATGCAGCTAATTGGAACCCTCTGGGATATACAGACACCCCAAAGGTTTGGGCATGGCTCATGGACAAGAACAGGACACAGCCATCAAGACAAAGTCCTGTTTCAAGTAGTCACTGCATTTCCAGGGTACAAGAGAAAAATAACCTGAAAAAGGGAATAATTACCAATTAAAATGATAATTAATAAACCTTGTGCAAGTGTTCTTATCAGTCCCCTTCACACAGACCATTTCTGCCACTCGCTAAAGCAAAAAAGTAATTAACAGCAACGATGGGCCATGCAAGGGAACATCTTATTTTATCAATACTAATAAGTCTTCAAGATTATCGACACTGACCTTAAAAATGAGTAAAGAGATATTTTGACACCATCCACAATTCATACAAATGAAATAAGATTTGGGCAATTACCTCACTGGAGGGGCCTAAACAAAGGTTTGCTCATGGTGTGCAGCATGACAAATAAAAGTGAGTTTCTAAAATACTGATAATGGGAGGGCATTAAACTCAGTTTCAGCAAATGAGAGAGGAGGAGCTGATTTGTCTCCTGCTCATTTTCAAGTAGCATCTTCACAGATTTATTTTTAATTTTCAGTGATGGTCATATAATTTGCAAAATTATTGTACAGAAAACTGCATGATGTGAAATTCACAATTTGGGACATTGATGGATATAAAGGCTATTCGTTATCTGTCTGTGTGCTAAGGGAATGCTCAGGAATTGTATTTTGACACTTTCAGTGAAGTGCAAAGATTGGAGGACACTGCAGCGAGCAGGAGTGAGATCAAGGGCTGTGTGGGCAGTGTTTCTGTGCAGTTTGCCATTATTTATAAAAACTGGGGAAATAAGGATAATGAATCATTCAAAGCAATGTGTGGATGTGACACCAATGCCACTGATGCCTGCACGGGTTTGTGGTACAGAATCACCACTGTAAGGGAGAACATTTCTCAAACTCCACAGGTCCAGGCAGATCAATAAAAGAGAATATTTTCAGTATTCTCTACACTATAATGGTGTTTTATGGAGAGTAAACAGCAGGATTTTGTGGGTGGCCAATACAAATATTTCATATTGATACATTCCACAAGTTACAAGAAAAATAAGGAAGCTCAGAAGTTTAGTTGAGCCTCTTCCAGGGGTGGTGACTCCACCTCTGCCCTGGGCAGCCTGTTCCAATGCCTGATAACCTTTTGGGTGAAGAAATGTTTCCTAATATACAATCTAAACCTCCCTGACAGAACTTGAGGCCGTTTCGTCTCATCCTGTCGAGGTGGAAGTAAGGTGATAAGTATGAAATCAGTGTCAAACCTAAAATCTTAATCTGCTTGAGGTCTGACCCCAAACCAGCCAAGGCTGAGTCAGGAGCTGCCTCTCAGCAGGTTTTGGAGCCCAAATGAGGTGTAAATGGCTGGACTTGCTGATTTTTTCCAAACTTTAAGATTCTATGACTCTAAAATCTCGAGTATCCATTCTCTGCTCTGCTCTTTTCTGCCTGGCATCATCAACTGAAAAACCTGAAGTGAGGTTTCTCATGAGTATTTTGCCACTTCACTGGTCTCATGATCTGGTTCTTATCTGCATTATTTATTTAGGTGCTTCTTGTCTGTCAAGGGCAGATTTCTGACAGGTCTCATATCATCCCCCAAATATCAAAGCAAGGCACGTCCTAGAGACATCAGGATTTCAGGAGGGTTTTTATCTGCTTGACTTCCTATAGAAAATGGAAAGGGCAATGTACAGATAAATTCCAGTCCAAGAAGAAGTGAGGACAAGCCCAGCAAAATCTCTGGTCTGACAAGGAGCAGAAGATGCCAGGAGCTGCCCTAACCCTGCCCTGCTTCGAGGAGAGCTGCAGCCAGCAGAGCCCTCAGGCAGCCCCAACAATGAGAAGGGTTGTTCAGCTTGGCTATTTCTCTGGCCAACCTGCTGTAATTAGGCACCTTTTGTGGATATCACATGCCACTGGCCTTTTTCCTCCCTTCACGTTTGCTCTCATATGTTCCATGTGATTTAACGAGGCAGCACCTTTTTCTTTTATAAACAAATTAGGTGTTAGAAATTGATCACCCGCAGCAGGCCCGCCAGTTGTCAATACTCTGACCAGAAACCCTCAGCTCTTGTGTGATGTGAAAGCCAGGAAGGATTTTGAGGATGTGCAGTTCTCCCCTATGTCCTAGCCTGAGTTTTAGTCTTGTTTTATTGCTCTAAAGAAGTCTCATGACAAATTTATTGAGAATAAACAGGAGTGTGTGGTTGAGCAGCCTCCTGCATGTTTTATTTCCAGAGGTATCTCCATCCCATTTGTTGCCCAGCCAGAGAAATATCTCATAAAGGCAGGGCCCAGGCCAACAGTGGGGGAGAACTGATACATTTTATTGTGTCACACTCGCCCAACACGTGTTTGGAGGGCAAATCAATAAAAGACAGCTCTGCAATCCCTCATAGTTGATTTACAACTCATGAGCTATTATCCTGTGAGAATAGAGCACATAACCCTGCTAATCATAGCTGTGCTTTCATAATAAAAATATATGTAGTAAACCCACACTGCTTCAAATTAATAAAACTAAGCATTTACTTTGCATAACTTGTTATTTAATATAGTGTGCACAAGGAAAATTTCCTCTTTAGAGCTCATGTATCATCCCAGGAAATAGCTAAAGCTCATCATTCCCATACCAACATTGTAGCTAAACTTATAATTTTTAGACCCAGGAATACTCAGTATATATTTCACCCATCCCACATACATTATATATATGACCCACAAAGATTTTTTTAAGCAGAATTAATTACACACTTTAATGGAAATTACAAATGGAATGAAATACAAGCCATATATATATATATATATATATGTGCAAGATATTACATTACATTAAATTTCTAATTCAAAGGATGGCCTAAAAATCTATAATAAGTCTGACAAGTCATTCTTTCCTTATATGGATTTTCCACATTAATTTTGAATATTCATATCTCTTTTTAGAAGAAGCTTAATGAGGCATATTACCTAAGTGTGGCTTTTGATGTGACATTTCCCTCAAACTGTGATTCATCAAACAGGCCACAAATATATTTATTTTTCCTAAAGTATTTTAAGCTCAAGACCCTGAACTGAGTATTCATCATTAAAATTGTGAAATCAAATAGAAATGTTGTCTGTTTTAGAAATAAAATAGGAAAAATAGTTTTGCTTGGATTATATTTCAGTATTGGTGTTTTGCATAAAGTGAGTGGCATGAAGAACATTTTAGAGAGAATGGGTTAAAATCACAAATGGAGCATCCCAGACAGCAAAGACCAAACCTGTCTTGGCAAGTGTTGAGTTTAACACAAGTTGTGACAGTCAGGTCTAGCCAGATTCAGCCTAAAGGATTACAGAAATCACATGAACACTAGAAATTAACTGCAAATATATACTCAAGAGTTTTCTGGCTTTGCTGTTGTTTGTGTTTCCATGTCTGGGTGCAAACTTCCATTGTAAATGAATACTTCAAGTGCTAACACGGCTTAGTTTGGTTTCCACCTTGAGCCTCACATGAGACAAACCATACTGGAAACTGAAGTCAGCCTCAAGCTCATAAAAAAATTAATAAACCTTCAACTGACTGTCAAAGTTGGTCCTAGTTTTAAAGTTTCCTATTGTAATCCCTGTCTAACACTAATCTAAATATTTTAATTACTTGCTCTGTTAATAGCAGCTTACAGGCTCAGAGCAGTGGACTCTCCACTCCTGTATGCAATGCTGTGACTTCCTAAATTAGAAAGCAATCCTCTGATCTGCATGAAATTAAATTTATTTTTTAATGGAATTTTCACCAAAATCCTTCATCAGGGATCTCATACACTGAATGCTGGGACTTTCTTTTCTCTAGTTTTTCCAGCAAACTCATGTTTATCTTTGTCTCATAGCAAAACCCTGGTTACTGAACTGCTCGTTATCTGACCTGGGTCGCCTGAGATGTTGGACATCTCCTTTCTGCCTTATCCAAGTCAAAATTACAGTTCTTTCCCCAGAAATCTTCATAAATTTTCACTTTGCTTCTTATGTTTTCTGCTTCTTTTAATTTCAAAATCAGATCTGCCTTCAGCTTCAGCTTCTGTCATTTATTTTTCCTTTGTATAATTTCCTGGTACTTGGAGTCAGCTCCATGAAATTGGTTAATTCTATTCCTCTAAGTTCCTCTCCAATACAAGTAATATAAAAACACTGAAATATAGGTGACATTTTATTCTGCTCCTCTCCTTTCATATCTAGACTGAAAATATCAGGATTTATTGGATGTTGCCACCAGACACATTTCAGGTGCTACTGCAGAACAAAATGATTCATTGATTCAGCAAACACTTACAGCAAAATGACTTTTTATAGCATTTTCAAATCAAAGAATCAGAGAATCACAGAATACTCTGAGTTGGAAGGGACCCACCAGGATCATTGACCCAGCTCCTGTCCCTGCCCAGACACCCCAAATCCCACCCTGTGCATCCCTGGGAGCGGTGTCCAAACGCTCCTGGAGCTCTGGCAGCCTCGGGGCCGTGCCCATTCCCTGGGGAGCCTGGGCAGTGCCCAGCCCCCTCTGGGGGAAGCAGAACCTTTCCCTGATCTCCAGCCTGAGCCTCAAGTGCCCTCAGCTGTCTCTCCATCAGGGTGAACACACACCAGGAAAAGCATTGAAAACCACACAAAATACTGGATTTTGCTCGTGCACGTGCAGACAGGGATTTCACACTTGGAACAGCCCAGACAAGTGGATACCTCACATGGCAGGCTTGCAAGGAATGCTGCTGTGGGACAGGGATAAGTCTCTGATTCCTGTTTCTCCAGGATGGGAATCAGCCGGCCATTCCGAGCTTTTTCAGGGACGTGCATCCCTATCTCAACAAGATTACTGGGGATGAAGCAGCACCAGGGTGCAGATGGAATTTTTGCACCTATTAATAACTGAGCTGGCTGATGTTTCTTGGCAGCGATCAGTTTTAATGTAGGAAATCCATGGGCTGTGGAAGCAGGATCTGAAGCAGAGAGCTTAATGACCAGTGTTTCAAAATCCAGCCTCTTGTTCCTTAGCAGCGTTCCGTGCCCAGTTTGGGTTCGTGTTAACTTCCCTGGGGTGAGCTCATAAATTATATTCATTATTGTCAGTGCTGCACAGAGTGAGACAGGGCACGTGGCAAGGGGAGAGGGCAGAGACAGCGAGGGAAATGGGGATGCAGCTTGAAGGCCACACTTCCAGAACACAGGAGAAGCTTTTTCTTGCTCAAGCGAATCGATGTAGAATCATTTAACCATACAGCTAAATAGCCATGGACAACTGCTAAGCCATTACCCTCCTATCCCACGGTGTCCAGTCACCTAGAAGAGGTGACCAATCCTGCAAAACAGAATTTGTCAGGCCCCTTCCCTGCTGGCTTTGTCTCTCTGCTGTCCCTGCAATAGCCAGCAGCTGAGTTTCTATTTTTGCTCAGGCTGGGCTCGGTGCAGGGTGAGCCTGCCCGCGGCCACCCCGCAGCACCAGGATCAGCCCTGGGCAGTGGGGACTGGCTGCTCCCAGCCTGGCACAGACCACAGCACGGTCCATTCAGTCCTATTTCCCAAATCTGACTCCCAGTGAAACGGGCTCCAGCTCCACGGGCTCATTTCAAACACAGACAGAGCCCTGTTTTGTGCTGCCAGGGCTGTAATAAATGACAGACACTGTTTGCAAGGCTTTCAGAGGAGACTGAGTGAATGGAGAGTGAAAACAACTCAGTTCCCAAACCTGGTTTACATGTGCAGGAATCTAACATTCCTCAGGCATTAACATGCCTGAGTCAGAGCTCATTCTTTCATAATTCAACTGCACGGTCATACAGCTACTAATAAGTAGTTTATTGCCTCTAAAAAATGGCTATTAACATTGCAGTAATGGATGTTATTAAAGTCATAAATATCCCATTTAAATGCTCATGTCTCACCAAAGTTTAAGGCTGTTTTAAAGATCAGATGTCTGAAGCTTCAGTCTGCTTTTACAGCATAAAGGGATTTTGGTGGAAAGTCCTGCTTCAGCTCCAAGCAGAAACTTTATTGTTGGAGTTTGATACAGTGATGAAAGAAAACAGCTCACAGATGCTGACTGCAAAACTGCAACTGAAAGTAAAGAGCTTTCACTCTTTCTCTTTGGGAAGTTGCTCTTCTCTTGTCCAATTCTGAGAGTTTCTGAAAAGTGAAATTCAAAAAGAAGAAGGCACAATTTTTAGATGTGCTTTGAGGAAATTTTGCCTTCCCAAAGTCTGTTATGGTCTTTAGAAAACAGGCAACCCTGAGCACACCAATATTTATTTCAGTTATGAACACAAGGCACTGCTCTCTTGCCCTATGGATGGATGTGCCTGTGGAGCATTGGAGTACCCAGGATGGATTCAGCCCCTGCTCACGGGGACTGAAATCCCTGTGTGCTGCCACAAGCAAAGCAGCTTTTGAAAAGCAGCCTACATGCATCATTAGAGGTGAGCACTAATCCCCTGGCAGTGCTGGAAAGGTGTGAAGGTGTGAGAAGAGAGGGAGCCCCACAGCCCCACTCACGCCCTTAAAGAAAGTGGCAGGGAAGAGCTGTTTTACAGGACTGTGACATCTCGTTCCCCAAAATTCCCATTTGAATCAGCCCCTTATTGAAAATTAAGTTGGAACAAGTAGGGTTTTAAATTCAGTTTTGCTTACAGCATGAGATAGCCTGTCTAGACACCTCACATCTGAAATGCTGTTGCTATGCAAAAGCACAACTGCACCTATCCAGAATTTTTTCAAAAAAATTAAATTAAATAACGGAGTATTGCCAGCACATGAACATTGAACCAATTTTAAAAGTATTCAGGACCGAGATGGCTAAATCCCTATTCAGTCATGTCTGGATCTGATTTTGATATCCACACAATAGCAGAAATGGTATAATTTATGGAGCACACCATTAAATATGGGGAAAATGATGTGTGACAAACAGCCAAAGGCTGATCATTTAATCTGGTGCAAAGTATTGCAGTAACCAAGTGCAAGTCACTGAGCCGTGGTGAGTGTTTGAGCCACATTAGAACACTGTGGAGTTCATCGTTTCTAATTTTTAAAGTAGACTACAGCTGCCACATAGTTAAGACCTTACAATTACATCTGAACAATAAATTGTATTATTAATAGGATGGTTATGGTCTGTGAGTATTAGATATTGTTGTTTGTGATTTGCACTTAAAGAGGATTTTAATCAAGTTTACCATTCTCAAAAAGTCTGGTTTGCATTTAAATAAGCATCCTTAAAAATTGATCTGTTTTGCTCAATTATACAATGCCTCATTCTGGAGCCTCAAAGTAATTTATTATCCAGGCTCTGTGAGCAAGGAAGATGTATTGCACTGTACTTAATCTTATCAAGTTTCTGCTGATTTTTGATGACAATGTCTGTTTATCATAATTATTACGAGTTGTCTGGGTTAATAAAACTTGAAAAACTCTGTGGGAATTAAACCAGTATGGAATGTTAAACTTATTATTTGTGTAAGGCTGCCTGATCCCAGCTGTCCTCCACAGGTCCATGAAGCCACTTATGTCAGAGAATCATGGAATGGGTTGGGTTGGGAGGCACCTTAAAGCCCACCCAGTGCCACCCCTGCCATGGGCAGGGACACCTTCCACTGTCCCAGGCTGCTCCAAGCCCCAGTGGCCAACCTGGCCTTGGGCACTGCCAGGGATCCAGGGGCAGCCACAGCTTCTCTGGGCACCCTGTGCCAGGGCCTCCCCATCCTCCCAGGGAACAATTCCTTCCCAAGATCCCATCCAGCCCTGCCCTCTGGCACTGGGAAGCCATTCCCTGGCTCCTGGCCCTCCAGCCCTTGGCAATTGTCTCTCTCCATCTCTCCTGCAGCTCCTTCAGGCCCTGCAAGGCCCCACTGAGCTCACCCCAAAGCTTCTCCTCTCCAGGCTGAACACTCCCAATCCCCTCAGCCTTTAGATTCACAATCAGCTTCTGCACTGTTAGAAATGTTTGCAACCCCTTGTTGCTGGTACTGGTACTTGGTGCTTGGTACTGGTTCCACACCATGACATCATTTTCAAGAGGTGCTTCCTACTGGAAGTGCATTCAGTAGGAAATTATTTCTAAAACTGACAGACAAAAGCCTTTAAAGAGGTAAATCTTGATTTAATGCACCTTTCAGAGGATAAAATATACAAACGACTTTTTTTATTTAGAAAAAAATTTAAAGCACTCGCTGTTTCAGATTACACCAAGGGCCTTTTCTGACCTGAAATAAAAGCCCATATTTGCCACATTCTTTGACACAGAACTGTGATGATTTGCCCTATAATTAAATCTGTAGGCAGGGAGCAAGTTCTCAGTCCAAGGCCAGGTCAATGATACTCCAAAGGAACAAGAATGCCCACAAAGCTGTTGCACAGTAATGAAATGTGGACAAAATACACTTCAACTATTCCAGCAGAAGCCATAAAGGCACATGAAATTCCCAATTAAAAATGGGAACAAGTTTAAGAGAATTTTGAAAAACCTACACAGTCAGCAGTGCATGTTTTCACTTGGAATACTGATCCTCTTCCTGACCTGCCTAAAGTCCTGCTGCTGCTGTTAGTGAGGCTGGAAAGGCCAGGGTTCCCTCTTTTTGGCTCTGGTTCTCATTATTTTGGGGCCATTCTAACCTCCTTCCTCAGCTGTACATCTCTCACTGATGGCACCAGCCATCTTCAGAGATATGGAATGATCCCAAAGTTCCAGGGTAAGGCATGGAGCTCTCCACAGCAGCCACAGTGGAAATGCAGCCCGGTATTTGTGCTGCAGGAACAACTTTGGAGTTAAAGAAGTGACAAAAGCAACGTTAAGTAAGTTCATAGCACAGCCAATAAACCCTATAATGACAAGAGCTAGTGCTGTTCTATTCCACAGTTCAATCTAATGGAAGCTTTTGTTGCTCAAAGGGGGACTTTATTGATGTTTACAGATAGACTTTATGGCTTATTTGTCACCAGGAGAGTCTCGATGCGTCTGTCTCAGTTCCTGCTCAGCAATGCCTGGACCATGCACAGCCTATTTCTGTACCAAGGAGGAGGAAAAAAAAGAGAGTCTTAAATTCCTGGATCAAAGCAACTTTAACTTGTTAAGATAATTGTCTTGCAATGATTGATCTAGTCATGTCAAGATAATGAGGTTTTTATGATCCTGAGGAGAATTTAATCTAATTTTTGGAGGGATTCTGATCTCACTGTTGCTGCTTTATCACTTTTAATCTCAATACTTTTATTTGAATTTGCTCTGCAGAATTCAATATACTTCCAGTTGACAGCTGAAGACACAGAATGGTCTTTTCACACTAACTTTTCCTGTGTTGCAACTGTGTTTTAAATCTTGTTATCATTACTCTGAACGAATGCAATTATAGAGTTGTTTTGCTACTTTAGGCAGAGAATACCCAGTATAATTCCTCCAGCACAATAAAAGTACCTCTTAAAGAAAAAGTAGTGGCCTGATTTTGTACAGAAGCTGACTGCTAATGGTGTCTTTAATTATTTGGCAGAGGATCATTTGTGAGAAAAGATCTCTAAGTCTTGTGTTATTCTTTAATAGAATCTACTTAAGTGTGTTCAGCTTTCCAATAATACGAGGGCAAAATAAAGTTTGAATTAAAAAGATAAACAGGTAAGAATTGTTTTCTCCAGTCTCAGGTTTAAGAAGACTTTTTTTTTTTTTAATTCCCTAAGGCAAAATGGAAAATTACCACAAATCTGGTTAAGGGATGGTTCATAAAATTTGTCAATCAAAATCAGTTTGGGGCAAAGTCCCCCCTGCTCTGCCCACAACAACTTGTGTTTGCTCCCCCACAAACAGGGAAAAGTACTCAGTCTACTCTTCTGGGATTGTGCTACTTGTTGTATTTTCTTTTTGGCTCTATCCTCTTTGATTATTTTTAGTTCTTAATCTTATTACTTCCCACTTCTGTACAACTGAGCTGAATAAGCTACTTATCCAGCCTCTAAGCTGAACCTATCCAGATCGTTTTGAATTTATTTGCTCTGTTCCTCTGTATTTACTTTATTGTCCTTTCCCATTTCTGTGTCATTGGCAAATTTGGGTCAGTAATTTATAAAGTAAACAAAAATGGCCCTAATGCTGCACTTACTGACATTCCTTTTAACTCCTTCCTGAGCTGTTTTTTAATTTGCAATATTTGTTCCTTCAATCCAAAATAATTCCCTGGGAATCCATGTGCCTTTCTGTGAGGGAATGCTTCCCTTATTTGTAGATCAAACCCTTCTAAAATCTACTTTAAAATAAGCACCACATTTCTCTCTTTTCCATCAGCTGAATATGCATTGCCCCATTCTCCAGAAGAAAGACAAGAGCCAGAAGTCTCTCAGCATCCTAAGCCAGCTCCATCATGGAATCCTTTTGGTCTGGGCAAATCACTTCACCTCCCTTGCCACTCTCCAGGGAAAGAATTCACAATTCTGGGGATTATTTTTCACTGAGCACTTGCAGGCTCTGCAGAAGTGGTTAATGTGTCACACAGAATCAGTCTCTGCAGTCTCCAGCCTTGGAACAATTTGTTCACATTGTTCTGGCTCCTGATGGCTCCATACAATCTCATTTTTCCATCATCAATATCCCCTGGCCTGCTCCTTCTTAAATAAAACATTCTGCCCCAGGTGGTAGGTAGGGAGCAGTGGAAAGATGCTGTCACTTGACTGGCTGTGACATCTTTCAGAACACGCTTTGAGAAACTCTCCGGTACTTCCAAATATCCAAACCATATTATGTAAATATATTTACAGCACAACTCTCAAAATTCATCAAAATACTTGTCCGAAACTAACATTAATTTTGCTTTCAGTTCAGAATGCATTTTTTTCTATACAACGTTCTGAGTTCAGCCTTCAAATGTGGGAGTTAGCACTGAATGCAAGAAGTTTTTCTGTGAGAGTAACTACCCATAAAAGTACCAGGGTTGCAGGTTGCAAAGAGAATTTTGAAGCCTTATTTCTTCCTTTCAGTGCTGAGTGCATGGAGAGTACCAAGCACTGGTTAACATCACTTTTTCTTCTTTTGTTTTTTTGTTGAATTCCTTGTAAGAGAACCTTGTGCAGCTCATAATGTGAAACATCCAGACTGTTCAGGCTGGTTTTGGGAGTGAATCATGTACGGGCCACACAGATTTTTGGCACAGAAACTTCCAATCATTCAATACTTACTGGCTTATTTATGAGCTTTTCTTGGGTGCCTGCATTTCAGATAAGCAAGACAGAAGGAGGCCTCTAATGAGGATTATTTAAAGTTTGTTTAAAGCTACCAAAGTTTGTTCTTAAAGGAAGACGAGTGGCCCCCAATTTATTATTCCTGGAGGGTGACAGTGTGATGACACCTGGCTGACACACAGCCAGCCTCACTGTGTCATGNACAGATTTTTGGCACAGAAACTTCCAATCATTCAATACTTACTGGCTTATTTATGAGCTTTTCTTGGGTGCCTGCATTTCAGATAAGCAAGACAGAAGGAGGCCTCTAATGAGGATTATTTAAAGTTTGTTTAAAGCTACCAAAGTTTGTTCTTAAAGGAAGACGAGTGGCCCCCAATTTATTATTCCTGGAGGGTGACAGTGTGATGACACCTGTCTGACACACGGCCAGCCTCACTGTGTCATGGAATCCCAGAAGGGTTTGGGCTGCGGGGAACCTTAAAGCCCATCCCGTGCCA
>VZTH01014643.1:0-12940 GCA_013397815.1 Aleadryas rufinucha | reverse complement strand
GGGAAGGGAAGGGAAGGGGAAGATCTAATTCTCAAAACAGCTAACTGTGAGTATGCTTATGCAATTACTAGCGTGGTGTTGCAACATCCTAGCTTGTTTTCCATAATACCCACATCATGTCTGCACTTATCTGTCCCTATCATAATTAAAATGCCGTTCTTTCTGTCCTACTCTCTCTACCCACTTCATTAACCTCAGTAGTGTAGGAAGCCTTTTGCAGAAAACCTAACGTACTGTTCAGTAATTAAGCTCCTAAGAATGGGGTGTGGAGAACAGCTCGCTTGAAGCCTACGATTTTGAACTTTTCACACTACCCCTGAGTCATCCTCATTGACATAGCAACAACAGTGACCAAATCGCGTGATGCCAGGAATGTTTTAGTTACTTCAACAGTCTTAGGAAGTGCTTATCTAGTGAAAATGAAATAGATGGTTGTGAATAACTTGCAGTCCTGTTTCTGAGGAATTCACTTGACTTCGGTTGTGTGTGCAGCAGCTTGTTTGTGCTTGCTTTTCTGAGAAGTTTAGCACTCACCAGTGCTACCTTGGAAAGATACCAGTGTCTTGAAGGAAGAGAACTGTGTAGAGGCTCTAAGAAGGCTTATAAGTCTGTGCTGTAGGTGAAACCTTCGAAGTACTTTTCATGTCTGGAGGGAATCTTACAAAACCCTCATGAATACCAGGAGATGCACACAGTATTAGAGCAGAATGATGCTTGATAGGATGTCTGTCTGGAATGCAGAGCATGCATTTTGAAACACCAGTGTTCTGTGAGGGGATATAATACTAGGAATACGCAATAGAGTCAGCATGTAACAATGTCGGGGTAGTCAGCTGAACATCCAACAACTGCCTCAAATCACTTAGTACTGAATCACAACAGTATGTTTCAAGTGTAGATAATGCTTTACAACTGCCAAATGAGAATACAAGCTGCAAACAAAACCACTCATGTTAATATGAGAAGGCTACTAAAAGAAAAAACATCTCCATAGGCAGTCAACAAGATGTCACTTCTATATTTAACTAAAAATTGTGTGAGACGAGTGTGTGCCTGAAGGATGCTGGTATCTTATAACATCATTGCCTCACACAAGCTCTTTCTATGGCAAAGGTTTCTGGGCACAACCACAGGAAGAGAAATCTGAGCTGGTCATAAACAAGCAAGGCTGAGGCTGGGAAGCAGCGGGAGCATACTGCCTCCCCAGGACAGTCAGCTCTATGGCACTAGTGGGGCACCTGAGCTGCATGAAACACTTGGATTCAATTCCTCGGAAGACACTGGAGTCTTCTGCAAAGGAAGTTTCTTGCATCCAGATTCCCCTTTGAAAGAGGTTTGCAAACTCAGACGCTTAGCTTCTTACAAACCCAAGTGAAAAATCAACTAGAAAGACAAAAAGGCACATAGAGAAGTCTGAACTCTCTATGTATGATGAGAGGGTTTTACACACATACTCTTTATATATGATGTTAGTTGGTTTTAGAATGTGTGTATTTGTTTGAGATTTGAATATACTTAACTTTATTTAATTTTGCTTCAGTTGCTGTTCCTATAAGCACCAGAAAATAACATCTTATGAAAAAACAGGTGCCAAACTAAGGAAAAAAACTTTTTTCTTCATTCAGTTTTGAAAAGATACTAGCAAAAAGTTCAAGTAAAAAACCTAAAAAAACTCCCTTCTGGTTATACCAGCAAGATGAATGATGTCACATGGAGGTTTTTCTTTAAATCTCCCTTTCAAGTGCCAGCTGATGAATCACAGACCAGAAGTACAATATTCTTAGAACAAATTTAAGGTGTCATGTGCCTGATAATATTGAAATATTCCTACTTGCCTAACTACTTTTGTGATCCAGTTATTTGGTATATTTCATCTTATGGACAATGTATTTAAGCTACAGAAAAAATATAGTCTTCAGCTGTTAAAAAATTGGAGACATACACTGATATATGTCTTGTACATTTATGGTTGGAAATAGTGCGAGTGATAAATAGCAAAATCTTCGAGGAAAGCTCAGGCACTTCCTAGAACTAGTTGAGAGCTTTCAGAGTACAGTACACAGTTTTGGAAAAGCACTGCTTGCCAAACCGCATTTTTCCCCCAGAAACGTGCTGTTGCTAATAAAATTTTAGTTGGCAAAGATTTTTGACATCAGATGTGGAATTCCTAGTTGGTTTTAAAGAGAGGTTAATCTGATGAATTACCTGGCAGTTATAGTAGTCTTCTAAAATGCAGGTGTCTTTGGATGTGTTAGCTTTTGATATTTAACTCAGCCTGAAGAAAGCAATCCTTGCCTGTGCTGAATAGAGGTACCAGTTTCTTGTTTGGTCCCCATTAGGCTGTCGCACTCTGTTCTCCTTTCCGTTGTATCACTAGGGGCGGAAACTGGAGAGCAGGATGACAGGAGACAGAGAGTTGTACAACTTGGATCAGCCGTGTTCTCTGGCTTAGCACGTACCTGTAAAATACACAGAAGAAAGTAGCTCATCCTAAATCTAAAGAGCCATCTGATCTGTCAAGGTGTTACTGAGATATAGTAAAGATCAATTATATGTCCTGAAATGTTGAAAGGAACTTGAAAATAGCAAGGACTTGATTTTAGGTCTCTGTATCCTAGTTAACATATTAATTCTCTCAGTCTTATACACAGTACGTGTTATGGCTTAGACAGTGTTAAGGTCAAAATCTCTACCTAGCATATAAGTTGATAAGGTCACTAGTGAGACAGATGGTGTGATTCTGCAGGCATGAGCTCTCATCACCTCTAAGTCTGGTAAAGTTAGAACTGTAATCTGAGCAACGAAGCCTTAGGTAAGTGTCCTGACTACTGGCAACTGAACAATATTAAGCTTTGTGTTGTTGTTGGTTTGGTTTTGGGTTTTTTTTTGGTTTGGTTTGCTTTGGTTTTGGTTTTGGTTTTGGTTTTTGCTTGGTTGGTTGGTTGGTTGGTTGGTTGGTTTGAGGTTTTGGGGTTTTTTGTTTTGTTTTGGGATTTTTTGTTTGTTTGTTTTTCCGCAGGCAGAAAATTGCTTTTAACATTCCTAAATTCATTTTTACATAAACCCCAGTATTGTTTTCAGATAAGCAGTCATTCCAATTTCCCTCCTTTCAGTCCTGCATTACACATTTAGTAAAAATTCCTTAGTAGTTTGTTGGGCAGAAGGTGGATGGGAAAAATTCACCAGTAGTAAAGCAATTCAAACAGAAATGTCAGAGTAGAGTAACAACCTACCTTCAGAGTAGATTTACTTAATAAATTTTATTCATCAGACTGTGTGTCTGCACACAATCATTCGTAGTCTACCCAATAATTCCAGCAGTAGTTCATTACACCATTGTAACTTTATCTCAAGCTTGATCACTTCTCTCTATGACTTCAGAGTAGCCTGGTGTACTATTGTCTGTGAAAGTATTTTCTTCTTTGCAAAATTACTTAACATGAGGAAAACATGGAGTATACCATGGAACAAAGCGAGTACAGAATATTAAGGAAAATTACCTAACAGCAATGACTGGCCATTGCCAATAAAAAGCTCTCTAATTTTGAAAGAATTGCTAGACCAAAGTAGCAGTGGTCAAGCAGAAAGAACAGCTCCCAACAAGCCAATTTGTATAGGCACTGAGTAATATATTTTCTATTTCTTTCACAGAGGATTATTAGGGCTATTGGCAGAATTTAATTTGTTGTGTTATTTTCATCTTCTTTAATGTAAAGAAAAATCTCACTGTATACAGTATTTCTCATAATCTGGCGCCCTGAACTTTGAAGGAAGTAGAAGATATCAGATACTGTCAGGGAGCAGCTCCACACTTTGTTACCAATTTGCTTTCTCTGGGGCAAACAAATGATTTCTAGCTATAATAACTAGCTGTAAGAGTTTACATGAGTTACCTACCTTTACTTTCTAGTGGCAGAGCACTTCTCCAAGAGAGGAGAGGGACCGTGATCACATGTAGCCACTGAAGAGTAGCTGATTCTCACCTCTTTCCACCCAATATTGGAAATTTCAGGTAAGCTAAAGGCAGATGAACTTGCAAAGCATATAAAAGACACTGTTTCTGTGTTGGATGTGGCTAAAACAAGACCTCAGAGAAGTAATGCATTTAGCTAAAATGTATATGGAAGATGAACTATATATAATGATGTAAAAACCAACTAGAGATAACGGTGTGATCAGTTGACAGATACAGAATCTCTCAGCTCCCAGAAACCCCAGACTTGGATGTAGTGTTCTGGGCTTGGGCCAAAATGTGTTTCAAGTTGATCATCCAGGCCTTGTAAAAATTCTTACTCACTTTGGAGACCTAGCTGTACAGTCTTAGCCTTACATTTTGTGAGGCAGCTGGATGCTTCCTGGGAGTCTGCTTTCACAGGAATATATGAATTTTTTTCCCATCCAAAATGTCAATTTAATAATTTTTAGCAATCTTAGAAGTATGAGTCAAAGCGCTGTGACTGCTGGCTATCTTGAATGGCTTGTATAGGGTATTTTGTTGGCTAAATGCTTTTAAGGCAATATACCAATAAACTCCCTCTAGAATGTTGTGCTATAGGTTCTTGAATGAGCCTGCTGTCTTTTTGTGCCTTTACATATTGCTCACTGATCTGGGGGACATGGGAGTGGGGGAAAACAGAGTGTAATATTGTAGACCATTTATTTCACCTATTAGTGCCTTAGCTATTTTGAAAATTCTAGAATAATGAAGTGAAGAAACACACTTTAAGCTAGGGGATAAACTGAATTAAGAACTTGCCACATAGGAAAAGAGTTGAAACCAGGACACTCTTCTCCGAGGTTTCTGACTTTTGGAGACTTTTTCAGACTACCACTGAGAGGAGACTCCATTTTAGACTGCTGTTGCAAAGAAAGTTTTCAAGAGAAAGTTTCAATAAAATGTGGAATCTTAACAGAAGGCAATGAGAGAGTTTGGAGTGAGAAAAATTGGAGAAATCATTTGACTTAAAATCATATAGCAGCTCAATGACAGAGCCAAAAGTAGAATGAAATCCTCTGACCAATCATCATATTTCTACTGGACTAATTCTCTGTAGCAAGTTCTGGAAGCACCTATAAAGAAATTTAATAAATATCTAATAAATCTATTTTCCCTGTCCTACATCCTTCCAGTTGAGTCAATTCAGCCTGCACCCAAAAGCTTTTTGAAATACCACATTCATTTTTTTCTGTTACCAAAACTGTAAAAGACAAAAATAATAATTAACTTGAAGAGAGGAATAGAAGCAAATAGGAAAAAATATCTACTCACTTTTCTACTCTTAAACCGTATATCTCAAGGCTGATATTTACAGGATTGTATCATGACAACACTCTAATGTGTGTGCAGCCCTTTGGTTTTTTTACAGCAGGTGCCCTTTCCAAACATACTGGCCAATTTTGAAACTGGGAAAACTTCTCAAGATTCCTTCCAGTTTACATATGTACCTTTGTTCTTGCCAGCTTCACCAGGTTTGACTATTTGCCCTGAGATTTTCTTTCTGAATGAACACTATATCCAAATCACGACCACCAGCAGAGAACATAAACACTTACATCCTTTCTCACTTAGATCATATATATCAGACATCATACCAATCTTTTTTAAACTGGATTCAGCAGCTGGTCTGAGGCTGTTGAGATTTTTCCCCAGCTGTCTGATGCTCCTAGTGATGGTATCTGACGCAATCTCATTGGTTTACAGCCATAGTCCATGGTTCTTCAGAAGCTTACAGACAACTAAATAAAGAAATGTCAATCAGTGCCTGATCTGGGTCAGCTTTAGTCAAGCACCTCTACCAGAAGACCATTTTCTATCAGATACAGTAGACAAGGTAAACCATGACTTTAAAATATGGAACTGTACCAGTCAGTTGTGAGTTTTCCTTATCCTGACTTCTAAGGCTGTGCGTGAGGGGAGGCTGCATCTTCCCAACCAGATGGCTTGTGAAAATCTGTAAGATCACAGGAGTAAGGTGAGTTTGTTTTTCTGCAAAGCAATGTTCCAGCCCATTATGGCTCTAATTTATATAAATTCTGCTCATGTCTTTTGACTACATCTTTCTTGAGAGAGGTTTCATATCAAGGAACAGAGGAAGTTTATCCTATCATGCAATAGAGCACTTTCTGAATTTTGTAGAACTTTTTAATAGTGATTAAAATATCTTCTTCTAGGGCAGTTTTCGCAATAAGAAATTAACTTTGATTTTAATAAGAGTTTATTATTGTGAGAACTGCATTTGGTATTAAATCCTTTGGCCTAGTATGTGGTCTCTAAAGGTAGGCCATTGCCAGTGCTTAATAAATAAGTATTTCCACACCTTTTCCAGCTTCCAGAAAACTTGTGCGAGACAGTGATTATTGAACATATGCATGTCTGTTTTGTGAGCTATGTATGTTTTCCAAAGTAAAGCCTGAACACAAACACAGTTATCAGAAGATTAAATCTCTTTCTGTACAGTTTTAGAGGGGTTGCACATACTACAGTAGTAAGAAGTATTGCCTGTAACAATACATTTGGAGGACACTAGCTCATATCATACTATATAGATAAAGACTGAACTAAGACATTGGGCTAAACTGTTACCCTTGATTAGATAAATATCCAAACTTTACCTCATCTTCTTTCCTTTAATCATCCAGCCATGCTCCAATACCCTAAGACACAAGTTTAATGAGATTGATTGTGGTATTCCATGTTTTTAGTTTGTTGGTATGTCTAAACATCTTCTAATTCACCCCTCAAAAGGATAAAATGTTCTCTCAGAAAAATTAGTTCTGACAGAGAAAAAAGCTGATTCAAATGTGTGAAGATGAATATAAATATTTTTCAGCAATAATTAGAATATTGGAACAGTATCCTCACAGTGTTTCTCACAATTGATTTTATTTTTAATTTCCTTTTATATACAGCAACATAATTCCAATTAAAAGCAATTCTTTACCGTGACAGCCAGTAAGAGTGACTTGTTAAACAAAATCTTTGTGAAATTAATTTGTTTGTTACTATTAAAAGAATGACTCTATATTACAATAATCTCCCTGTAAATTAAGTTAAACTGTTGCCTTTATGTAGTTCATTGTTCATTTCCCACAAGAATGTATGGACTGAATGCTTAAGTTTCTTCTGCAATTGCAGCAGATAATCACCCTTATCTTCTATTTTATTTCTCTCTGCCTCTGTAATAGAGACAGTTCCTTGGTCCTGACAGCTATCTACATTATGAATAACTGATATAAAAAAGAGTGCAAAAGAAAAAAAAAGAAGAAAATACCATTTATTAAAACCTGAATTAGGACAAAAAAAAAATGAAGACAGAATCTCATTGAGAAGAAGTTCTCAGTAGTAAATCTGGCTAGTGGCTATCTGGCTATCCCAGAGGGCTGATGCAACTTGGATAACACTACATTGCTTGTCAGAGGTAATCAAAGGAGAAGAGAAGCACCTACGGCTTCCTCAGAGTTTTGTGGGAGAGATGAACACCATCTGTGATAATCAGAGCATTATCATGTTGGCAGGATGTTAGAGATTTGACATGATTTTAGAAACCTGTATTTGCAAGTGTATTTTTCCTTTGAAGGTTCAAAGAGCTGCAAATCACTTAAATCAGGTGAGAACACATGCCACTGAGGACTATTTACTGAGCAGTTCAGAATACAAGCTGCTTGTTGGTACTAGTCATCTCCAGCATTTTAAACTCTGTTGAGCTGAAGGAACAAGAAGCATACAGTAGAACATCTGTCAGGAAGCAAAAAACCTGTTTTTACTAAAATATAAGTGAATTGAGTAAGAGCAAGTCACACAGAGACCAGAGACACAAAGAATAAGGGAGTTAAGTCACAAGGTTCAGAACAGTCCACCTTCCTTTCTAAACTCCTTATGAATCTCAGGGATGGCTAAGTCCAATCATAGTGTTGGGTTTATGTGCAATGGAGTTAACCTGTGCAATGTTAANACAAGCTGCTTGTTGGTACTAGTCATCTCCAGCATTTTAAACTCTGTTGAGCTGAAGGAACAAGAAGCATACAGTAGAACATCTGTCAGGAAGCAAAAAACCTGTTTTTACTAAAATATAAGTGAATTGAGTAAGAGCAAGTCACACAGAGACCAGAGACACAAAGAATAAGGGAGTTAAGTCACAAGGTTCAGAACAGTCCACCTTCCTTTCTAAACTCCTTATGAATCTCAGGGATGGCTAAGTCCAATCATAGTGTTGGGTTTATGTGCAATGGAGTTAACCTGTGCAATGTTAATAATAATAATAATAATAATAATGAGTAGCTACATGGCTTAGTAACGTTTCATTACTATTAAATCCGCATTATTTCCGTCGCTTACCAGGGATCTGTCAAATGTAAGGGATCTCTCCACCATGGGTAAGAAAGGATATCCTAGTCTCAGGCAAGGACTTTCAAACCTGTTGAGGCATCCCTGCTGAAGGAGGGAGTCACGTGGCATGCATTTCAGCTGTAGTTCAGGAAGAGCTCAAATTGGGCCCATCCTGATGGTAACATTTACAGAGTGAAGTAGTTGGTTGCAAGTCAGTAAAAAAGACAAGACAGATGTCTTTGTTTCAGCTGTACCATCTTGTTCTGTGCTTTAGTTATCTTGCACTTTTGGGTTTTGAAGCCATCTCTGGAAATATTTTTCTGAGGCATTTTCACTCCTTTATACATGAGCCAGGAGCTTAACAGCATGCAGGTTCACCACAGGGCATGAGGCCTGTTGCTCCTACTCAGTCTGAACAAAGGCATGGTTGGAGGTCAAGTGTGTCTGTCACAACCACAAGATCAATGCTTATTTTACATAATATTTACTGTGAGTTTGCTTAATGCACTTTAATGTACTTGATATTTTTCTCTCATATTGACTTAGTGGTAAAGTATTATAAAAGTTTGTGTTTGCATTCAGAAAATAGCTTGCAGTGAGATGACTGTCTATGATTTTGTGGATTTTTTTCATGAAAAAATATAGGTTTTATAAAAACTAAAGAAAATATTCAGAATTTTAAATCTGCAATGTAAATATTTCACATATATAAAATGAGGCCATATTTTTGCTCATTATTAATCTTCCAATGAATTTACACTCAACTAATACAAAAGGCAGCCAAGTTTTCATTTTAGAAGGTAATGATTCCAGTTCAAGTTATCAGCTGAATGAACACTCATGCTGCATTTTTTCAAGCTGCTGGAAAACTGCCCAATATACAAGACAGAGATGATTTCACCAGCTATTTATCACTCTGCCTTTCTGACAGTCTGTCCTTCCTGAGCGAGCTAATTTTTAGCCAACTATGGCACTCACTGCTGAGCTGGGGTAGCTCATATTAACACACGCTCTAAAGCCACTCAGTACATGAGATCGCAGAGGCAAGAAACAGTGTTCTGGTCCACAAACAGAGTGGTGGACAGAAGAAAATACCTGAGGAGTTTTTGCCACTCACCAAGGAGCTGAACTGCTGCACTGTACTGTTTAAATGTACCAGCTGGCAGAATCAAGATATAAGACCGGTCAATGAAGGTATTTTCATTCCTGTATTACATGGCAAGCGTAAGAACTGCAAATCAAAGAGAGGTGTTACATTGGAAGTGGCCTTGTTTGATATTATTACAGCTGACAACCAGCAGATGGGACAAAATAAGACTATACCTAAGGACATGCTGTTACTAAATATTAACCAAAATGTCAGTTCTTTGTACTGTAAATGCTCTGGCAAAGCCCTGTTTACCTTCTAACAGAAGGCCAGTTGTTTCCTTGCCTAGCTGAGCAGACGTTAATTTTTCTCTTTTGTCTTTTAAATTTCATACTAACAAGTAATTTTCTACTTGCTTTGCCTTTTGTGATCATTTTGCCAGGCATTTGTTACATAATTCATAGTGTACTAATGAGCAGAATAGTAATACGGTTAAAATCTATGTACTTTACCTTAAAGGAAATCCACAAGCCATAGAAAGAATACTTAGGAGGAGAAATACAAGAGTGTATGAGTTCTAAGATGCAGCTGCAGTTTCCAGATACAGACCTGAGGTAGCAGGACTTTGTTCAACCCTAAAGAGTCACATGTGATATCTGTATAGTCTCTTTCCAGTCAAGTACTCCAAATTATCTGGAAAAGTTTTCCAGCACACTGGAAAGCAGGAAAGAAAAAACATTATGAATGGAAAGAGGGAAATTGCTAAAAAGTATTTGATAATAATATATGATGTTTTGATCTAACTAACACACACACACACGCACAAATATATTTCTCATTAGTTTCCTAGTAACGCATTTTTACAACTGCTTGAAAAGTAAACCACCTAGTCAAAGGCCTTATTTCCCAAAGTTTCCAATCTACGTACTGAAAAACTAACTTTTAAATTAAATCAGTGTAAAAGGCAAAGTGGCAGTTCATAAGGGAATGCAATTTCATGAGTGAAAGAGTGATAAATTGGTTAATGTGTTAAAGAAGTTTACAAGTCGCACTCTTGAAAAATAAATATATCTATACTTTCAAGTTCATTTTTATGGCAAGAGTTATTTGTCAAAGCTGGATTCAGTCATTTGAGACTTGCATATACAATGCTTTTTTCAGCAGTAGAAAAGTCTGTGCCAGGAACCTCTGTAGTGGTCCACAATCCAGCCACACTCTAAAATCCTCTCAAAATCTTCTTTGTGACAGACAGAAAGCAGATTCATAATCCCAGCCACTACTGTTGTGCTGCTGGGCATGTGGTCAGTCAGCTTTCTAGTGGCCTGTGGGTAGAAGTGTTGTCGAGAAGAAGAAAGGTGCAGTGTGGATGCAGAACATGCCTTCCGTTCAGCAATGCTGTTTCATCCTAGTGCTAGACTATAGCAGATCCGTGCTGGAGCAGGTGAATGTGCCTGAAGGAGGCTGTGAGCCTGTGGAAAATCTGCAGTGGAGTAGGCTCCAGGCAGGGCCTGGGGCGCCATGGAGAGAGGAGCCCATGCTGGAGCGGATTTGCTGGCAGAACTTGTGACCCTGTTGGTGGAACAATGCTGGGGCAGTCTGTTCCTGAAGGACTGCACCCCATGGAAAGGACCCATGCTGGAACAGTTCATGATGAACTGTAGCATGTAAGACATTCATGAAGAACTGTCTCCTTTGGGAGGGACCCTACACTGGAGCAGTGTGAGAAGTCCTTACTGTGAGGAGGAAGAAGCAGAAGAGACGTGGAGAACTGACCTCAGCCTACATTCCTCATCCTCTTGTGCTTCTAGGAAGTGGAGGAGGTGGAGAAAATAGGGAGTGAAATTAAGCCCAGGAAGGAAGGAGGGATAGGGGAAAGGTGTTTTAAAATTTGAGTTTATTTGTCATTATATTACTCTGATTTGTTTGGCAATCAATTAAACTAATTTCCCCAATTCAAGTATTTTATCTCTGATGATAATTAGTGAGTGATCTCTCCCTGTCCTTATCTTGACCCATGAGCCTTTGGTTCTGTTTTCTCTCTCCTTTTCAGATGAGGAGGGAAGTAATGGAGTGGCTTTGGTGGGCTCCTGGCATCCACCCAGGGTCAACCCACCACACTGGCAACTGAAAAGTGTGGAAGCATCTGTATACACTTGAGATCCACTCTTCCAGGCAGCTGCATTATGGCCGTAGTTGTCACATCGTCTCCTCAGGGCAACAAATGGCATATTTCTTATGTCTGTTCATGTGGGAATAGTAGCAAAGTCTATTCTTCTTTACTGATTTTTGCCAGCAGACATCTAGCAATGTCAGAACTGGTGCCACGGAATAGTCTCCATGAGATTTACAGCCTGCAGAGAAAGTTTCTCTCAGTTCACTTTGAAAGTTTCTTTTGCATCTACTGCCTGCTTCAAGAAGATGAATGACTGATTGTTTGAGAAAGCAAGAGCGAGTAAATTTTTGCTGCTTTAGAGCTATGCAGCATGCATGTACACTCTTATCTCATAGTTTCTCTCCACAGAGCATTATGTCTCATGGCTAGCAACAGGTAGATATAATTCTAGTTCTGGAAGGTCTGTCCCTTCAAAGCAGATGACTGTTGGCACTGACAGATGGAATTTTGCCAAATTATAGCAGCTGACGTAATACTCATTTGCTCCACTACATAATATTTTATAAGGGATTGGGATAGTTAAAGAGATGCAGTTCTCAGGAAAATTTTTGCAAATACTGCTTTTTTTTTGCTTTGGCCCTTTTCAGAAGAGATCAGGTTGGACAGAGCTCTGAGAAGCTTGATCTAGTTGAAGAACGTCCCTGCTCAGGTATGTTGCAGGGGTGAGTTGAACTAGATGACCTTTAAATGTCCCTTCCAACCTAAACTATTCAAATTATTCAATCCCTCATGTTGTGTTGTTGAAGAAGAAAGTCTAATCTTAATTCTTCCAAAGTATCATTTATGTTTATGGGGAAAAGTATACATCACCCTAAAATTATTTTTTTATATTTAAAAGGCCACTGCATTTCACCATTCCTTATTAAAAGTGATCACAGACACCAGCTGACAGAAATCCTCCACTTGAATTTGCAATGAATGTTTTAAAGGGAGATACCAAGGATCATTGACACTTTTTCTTAAAAAAAAAAAAAAAAAAAATTGTTCTTTGCCAAAGATGGACTGCTATGAAGTTCTCAGTGGATAATCAGCAGCCACTTCTCTCATTGTGGTTCAAACCATAAGTATTCTTCAAAAACTTGGTGAACTCTGGGGGCTTCAAGGGGACAGTGATATGGTGGATTGACTTTGTCTGGGACCCAGGAGCCCACCAAGCTTCTCTATGACTCTCCTCAGCAGTGTGGGAGCAGAAAGAAAATAACAGGGGAAATAATCTCTCATGAGTTGAGATAAAGGCAGTTTAATAAAGCAAAAGAGAATGTTGTATATGTGCAAGCAAAGGGAAAAAAACCCCTTGAGAGATTTTATTCTTTATTTCCCACCAGCAAGTGATGTCTGGCCACTTCCCGGGAAG
>VZTH01014640.1:0-11336 GCA_013397815.1 Aleadryas rufinucha | reverse complement strand
ATGGATGTGCATGTAGGATTATAAGTTTCAGGAGGCATACGCTGCTATTTCCTTTCCTTTTTTTCCCCAGGGGACACAGTATTTAATGCATCTAAAGAATGTAATGAGCCTCATGAAAAAAACAAAGAGTGCCTATCCTAACCAAATGGCCCATGATATCCCAGCAACTGCCTATCTCCATCTTTTACTGCAGAGCAATGTACCCAAGGGCCAGGATCATGAGCCAAGGCAAGTGCCCATGGAGCATAGCAGAGAGCTGGTAGGGAAACCACAAAGATTCTCTGCACTGCGAGACATTTCACTCCATCACATGGGTAGCATTTATTGTGCATCTGACAACGCACACCACAGCAGACCATGAAGTGCTGGCTGTCACCAGCCATGGACACAGAACCTGCAGTCACAGAGGGCAGTACTGGCAGCTGCTGCACATCAAAGTTCAGCAGCCTTTCTTCCTTTAAAACACGGAAGGTGTAGGAATGAGGCCTACAGCCATGAGATATGCTGTGATATATGTGGTAAAGGGATTTCCATGAAATCTGTGGCTCAGGGATTACTCTGGGCATGATGGCGTGCTGAAGGGTAATACGTTATCAGGCAGAAACAGATAACCCTTTTACCTTCAGTAACCCAGGTAGAAGAGGAAGTGCCAGGTAGAAGAGGAAGTGCTGCTAAAGTGTCACAATTCTGTACTTTCCTTGTGCAAGACCCAAAGTCTTTGTAATTTCTTTGTTACTCTTGATATCCCTCATTTACATGTAAGTGGCTGCTCTCTGTCCCCCATTAATGATGGCAGTAACAGAATATTTGACCACAGTCTCGCTTCCACTTCTCCCAAAAGTATCAATTGGCATTTGAAGTCTTCATTGGCAGAGGATGAGAGTACAACTATTTTACAGACGAGTCAGTGGGCTTATTTCTCTCTCTTCCCAAAACTAGGGATGCTTCTTTGGTAAGATTTGCACTGGGAGCACTTACATAGCACTGTACATTTGTATTTTGCAAGTCTAGTATATTTATCAATTATCCAATAAACTGTGCTATTGGTGAATCTATGTTCATGAAAGTTCTTATTAAACTTGACCAAACTTACGGTGATGAATCAGTAATCCTCACAACTGTTGAATCTGATGTGATAAACCAAAATAAACACTGTCCAAGCATTAGAGCATGACATGGGCAAGGTAGGATTGCGGTCTAGATGGAAGACACAAACTTTCTACATGAACTTGTATGCAGCCATTGCACTCAGGCCCTTAATTTTAGCTGCTTACTCAAGTTCCTCAGTTTTTTGTTATTAACCTAGGCTGCACTGACATTCAAGAGAGGAAGAGGGGAGGAAAAGAGAGAGAGACACCAAGAGACCCCTCTCCAGCTACTGCTTGGCTCTGAAGATGGAGAGAGTTCTGACTTACCACACACCAAACAGAGACTAACACTGCACATTTAGATGCCTGGAATTAGGTGCAAAGAATCTTGGCTTTGAAAGTCTTCAGGAATATGTTTGTAAGTTTTTCATGTATTTCAGTATTTTTAAGAACCTAAGTGTTGTTGCAGAGCCAGCCTAGCTCCTACCATCTTTGTGCTTCATTTCTTTGCATATTCTTCCCTCTCCTGATAATCTTTGTAATGCATTAGCTATTTCAACTGTAAAGAATTACATTCTGGTGCTGTATCTGGCTATTTGCATGTGTAAAACCTTGCATCCATTATAGTATCAGAACAAACAAAATGACCTAAATAAGAGCAAGAAGCAATACTGTCTTGTGCAATGTCTTTGCAATGAGAGGCTTGTTTAAAAGTACATCTAGAGTATGCGAGCTGTTCTTTTCTCTGTGATCTATGCTTGGCTTTATAAGAAGTTCAAAAGAACTAATCTGATCTTAACTGCTATGTGCACAAACCCCTAATGATTTAGGGTGTTCTTCAAATATTCAGCAACAGTACAGCTATATGTTTCTGAAAGACAATTATCTGCTAGTTCCTCACATATGTGAGGAGTTCATGGGGGAAAGGCTAGAGAAACACCTCAGAAGTTACAGCAAGTAGAAAAGGTATTATTACATTCATTCTGAAGTATAGGAGTACAGAAAAATCCTTTCCTTTGCAGTTATAATGCTCTGCAGCTTCTAACCATAACAGTAAACTGGACCATTTAGAAAAGAGAAAAGCAGAATGTGTTCTTGAAAATCTTCCACAACAGTTCCAGTCAAAAATGTGTAAGAGCAAATTTAAAATGAAAGTTTAACATACCATATTCTGTGTGCTTCCAGGTCTGACAGATGCTGGAAGAGACTGTAAACTGGAGCAGGAGAGAACAGCATAAAAGTGGTTTCCAGTGGTTCAGCAGAGGTGTAGAGGAGAATGTAACATGACATAACTTACTCAAGACAACAGTAATCTACGCCATATATTCTTTCTCTTCATCTGAACACCAAAGGAAGGCAACTTCAAAGTCCTTAACAAGAGAGCATGAGAGTAATCAGCTAGGAGACAAAAGCATTATGAAAGGGTAATATTCATGTGATCAACAAAGATTGCAGAAGCTCAAGTTCCTTTTTTTTTTCCCCTTTTTTACTGTAAGCTGCATGAAGGGAGATAAAAATTGTTAATTGACATGGAAGTTTAGTAATTTTTGTAATTATTATTTGGGATTCATTTCTGCAGTTAATAGCTTCAAGGATTCAGATCTTACTAAGAATCACTTATGTGCTAATAGGAGCAGACAAATCTCTTAAGCTGAATACTTTATGGAAGAAATGTCTGTTAAGTGAATGGAACTTGGGGAAGGGAACGAAAACCAAGACAAAAAGGATAATGGTAAGGGCATAGGAAACCGAATACAAAAAAGTGAAAACTATGTGGAAGAGTGTGCACAAGCTGGATTGTGAATGTTGATTTCTTCAAGCAACCAGCCACATCCCTAATACATGTCACTGGAATATGAGATGCTTAGTGTCCACTTTGCTTGCATGAAGGTTTTCTAAAACACAATATCCAGTCACCCAACCCTGTAATTTTTGACAGGTGCTCCCTCAAAGTCTATGGCTACAAACTGTGGAAATTTTAATACCTGTACCACCACTTAGCATTTTCTTTTACTCTAAGGTTGTTTGGGTTTTTGTTGGTTTGTTGTTCTTTTTTTTTTTTTTTTTTTAATATTAGGAACTTGCTGTCAACCAGTTAAGAGCTCAAGGAGTTTCAATTCTATGTAAAGTGAAACTGCAGCTTTAGCTGAGTGCTAATAAAATGCAGACCACTGCTTAGCTTTATTTTTTTTACCTATGAAATGTGGGAAGCACAATACAGCAATCATTCCCTTCAGAGATGGGGGCAGGGTAAATGCAGGGAAGTTATCAGAAATCCAGAACTTCTGAACTATAATTTGATTTTTAGAGGCACAGGGAGTCACTGGTTTACTGATTTTAAAAGTTCAGTTTCCCTCAGGAATTGCACAAAATCTTTTTTATCTCGTCTAAAACATAAAGTAACTGAAAGCAGAAAAGTACTTCCTACTATATCACATGTTAGGGGAGGACCCACTGGTAAGAGCAAATGTATATTGCTGCTGCTGTGAGTGAGGAAAACAATTTAAAATAAAGCAGGAGTCCTTAGTTGTCATAATCCTTCATCTATCAGTTTGTTTGTCAGTTGGCTTGTAATCAGATTGGTGAACTCACATTTCCAGGGTTTTTTCCCTTTATCTACAGGAGGTTGCTTTATCTTATTTGTCAAAATCAAGATTCCACTGTGATTATTTTAAACCTCAATAGTTTACTTAGAGTCCTAAAGTCTTGCTGCAATGTCTTTTCTCTAAAGTGCTGACCCTCATTTCAAGAATGAGGTTACAACTCCATCTATTCATGGTTAATGCAGTGTTCAGTGTAAAATGGCATAATTTACCCAGGAAAGTATTGAAGAAAACCAGTTATCTTGCTCAGTTTTTGCAATACATAAGTTGACTCTTCAGACTGATGTTGCTGATAACTCTTGCAGAAATGTGATTGCAGGCACTAAAAATAATCAAAACAATAAACAGAAAACTACACTGGAGGAGATTGGCCTACAACAAGGGCAGAGGAAGCACTCGGGGCTCTGCTGAGGGAGGACACCTGACAGATCTGCATTAAGAGCTTACCCAAACCACCCAGGGGGCTGAGATATGGCCGAGGGAGCCACTAATACCACAGAAACAGATACTGCCTCTTCTGAAAGCTCACGCTGCCCCAGGCTACCTGAGTGCCAACACCGACTGGTTTACAACAGGTTAAAATTGTTTGCTGAAAGCCAAGGTGCCCAGCACTCCTGTTTTTGAAAGTGAGTTACCTTCAAGGGAGCCAGAAGGCATCCAGAAATAGCTGAAAGAAGATGGAGTTCTCTTCCAAGTTCTCCAGGGTCAGCAAAGCAACTGTGCCCCTTGTGTTTGCCCCTTCCTCAGGGGCAGATAAGATGCAGTAGCCGCAGACATCATTCCTTCATTTCTCTGGGGGATGATGAGAAGTGCCAAGGCAGTAACGCTGGAAGTGATGGTGCATGGCAATGCAGAAACTGCTGGCAAATCATAAAACTGGCAAGTTCAGAGGAATTTTGGCACTTGTAAGTGGGATATCCTATATGCTTCTTACTGCCACGGCGTGGGGCAGTGGTGAGTTGCCACAGCCTTCCGGAAGGGTCCCTGGTAAGGGGAAGCCGCTTGAGCGCAGAGGGGCCAGCTGAGGGTGCAGCCACACACGCACCCGATGGTGCGGGGCACACGCACGCATTCATGCTACGCAGGATCAAGCGACGGCAGGCAATAAAGGAGGCGGGAAGGGTCTTCGGTGTGGAATCCAGCAACAGGATTTATTCTAGGGTCCAGGGATGGAGAGCCAGGGACAGAAGACCTGATGCTGAAGGAACCAGCGGCTGAAGAGAAGATGGAGGGACGGGAACAGAGACTATAAATGGAGAGGAAGGGGTGGGCAGAGCATCAGGGCCAATGGGTTCAGGGCCAGGGGGCGGAGCAAGGGTGTGAGGGCCAATGGGGAGAAAGGGAAGGCGGGACTAAGGGGCAGGAGCCAATGGGAGTACAATTTGAAAAGAAATTTCTATAAGTTATACATAGATGGAATAGAGGGGTGGAGAACAAGGGGGCCAATCTCCAACTGGGGAAAACCATATATTAGAATAATTGAGGCAAGGCCTCCTGGGAGCCTTCAGGGGACTCACCCTAACCTGGAGAGCTGTTTATGGCTTAGGGTCATTCCACCAGCGAGCCTTTGCTGTGGGCTTTACTTGCCCATTGTCAGTATCCCTGTGGGATACAACGTCTTAGTGTTGAAATTACTAGCCTGCAGGCCCACTCCAATTTGAAAGGTTTTATACAGGTAATCCTGCCATTGTTTATGAAGTCAGATTCAGGCAACAGCACTGAGGGAGCACTGGAACAATGTCTGCAGAGCAACATGGAACTCGGACACTGCTAAACCCAAACAGATCACACAGTAGGAGAGCCTCTCCATATGAAATAAAGGCTTAAGATTATGGTAGGCAAGCAACTGTAACACAGCTCACATTAAACATGCATGTACATCAATTTATGGAGTTCTAAAGACCATGAGACATAATTTTCATAATTTTTTTAGGCCTTGATACTCCTTTTTAAACAACTGTGCATGACGTTTCTATCTGTGAGGGCTACTACTCAATAGAGGTTATTTTGATTCTAATGTCATGAACTGCACTTGAAATGGATTGATTTCTTGTGTCCCTCTATGTATGTATATTTACACATGCAAAACCCCTATATGCAATACGAATGTATATTGTATAGTGTAGATATTGTATATATCTAGATATAGTTGCAGATACATCATAGCACAATGTTCTAAGTGTTTTTATTTGTTTAACCAAGGCCTGCCATTTACAGTGGTGCAGGCTTCCACTCCCAGCCCTGTGACCTTCCTCCCTGGCTGCCCTAGAGCCTGTGCTGGAGCCAGATTTTCCCTTTGCTTTCACACCACTATTCTCTGGACCCTGTCCCTGCAAGCCTCAGTGGGACCAGGGGTCTCTTCAGAGCTGAGGGGCAGTGGCACATGCCTCATTCTTGCCTTCCCTGAAAAGTCACTGTAGAAGTGAAGTGTTGATGTGTGCCATTGCCACCAGTACACCCTGCTCCGACCCCTGCCTATGGAGTTAATGCCAATTCATGAGGCAAGCAGCCATCACCTGTCACTGAGCAGGTGCCATCTTCATTACCTTTCACCTCATTCTCAGGCCCTGAAGGTTCTGTGAACCCAGAAGAAAACCCAGACAAGCAATTTTTTCTCCTCCCTCCCATCCTCAAGCTTCCTGGGCACCAGGTGACCACTCCCCTCCTTACTGTCCTGGAGGGTCCCTGGCCCACCAGGCTCCCACAGGAGAGGGAGGCGAAGTGCAGCAGCCCACAGTCTAGAGATCCAACCAGTTATGAGGCATAAGGGGGAACTTGAACCAGAGCTGCTGCTGGACAGTGAAATCCATCAACCTCCAGTAGCAGGGATGCCTCCACCATTGTTTGCATCCTCTGAGGACAGAGGGAGTGACTCATTCTTTTGTATGTTTTGAGAGTCTAATTATAATTGTTATACTGATAGAACAAAGCATGGACTAAGATTTGACTTGATCTGCAGAGGGTTCAAGTCACTAGGCATCATAAGTTAAGTTAGGATTTAGGTGATTGGAAATTATAAGTTAAAATGTTTTATAAATTCTGTATTAATCTATTTATAGCTTGTACTAGGTTGATTTGTTTTGTAGAAATCCTCTGACATTTTAATAATAATAATAATAATAATTTATGTGCTATACTAATCATAATATCCTATCAAAAATGCTTTCATTGTAACTACAATATAGCACCATAATCATTCTGTCAAAGACGATCTCTTTCCTTAGTGTCGGATGAAAGCCATCCACTATGGATCCTGCTAATAAGAGCAGATATCTGTGTGTATGTACATGTATGTGGGCACAACATAATCTGAGCAGGGAATTCAATGAGTCTCTATGATTCAGTGTAATTTATTTTATTCTTTGCCTTCTTTTACCTTTTCTTGCAAGTATAGCTCAATACAGGCCTATAAAAGAGAGACATGAGTATCCACGATCACACCTCATTTGTCACTCACAACGACCATACCGGGTCTGGCTGGGATGGAGCCCGTTTTCTCCATAGCAGCCCTGTGGTACCCTGGTATAGGCTGGTGACCAAAGCAGTGTTGATTACACACCAGCATTATGCCTGTTAGGGAAGTTGCAGAGCCTCAAGGCCTTCTCTGTTTCTCACACTGGTGAGCAGGCTGGGGGTGATCAAGAGTCTGGGAGGAGGCACAGCTGTGATTACAGAGCCTATGTGACTAAAGGCATAACTCGTGCCATTAAGGTTCCATGCCCAGCAATAAAACTGGTGTGCGGGATGTGGATTTAGCTAAAGCAGCCATCCCTCAGAGGCTAGCTGGGCACTGGCCTGCTGCCGGGTGGTGAGTGACCACTTTTGTATCATTTGCCTTTTTCTTTTTCCTTAACTTACTAGCCTGGCATTATCTCTACCCAGGAGTTTTATCTCTAACCAAGAACTGCTCTGAAGCTGCCCTCCTGATCCTCTCCCCAGCCTGGATGGGTGGGGCCTTGGCTGCCAGACAGGGGCAGCTGCCCCACAACACACAAGAGACCGCAGAGCACCAGTGTTGACAACAGACGCCTGACAAAAAACTGAGAGAGGCACTTGTACAGTGAAAACACACTCAGGTTTCACTCCCCATAGTCCATGGCCTCAGCAACAGCCTCTGAGTGTTTGACATTTAAAACCCCCAGAGTCTATGACAAGAGCTTCCAGCAAAGCTGCAAACATCAAATACTCTTACCAAGAAAGCCAAAAATGTGTACTTGCACTAGGGCAGTGGAACAAGACAATATAATTTTATGTAAAAATATGAGCTAAATCCTCCAACTTCTGCTATTCCATGGGGTATTTTTTCAGTTATCTCAAAAGAATGCTGCTGAGAGAGGAATGTTTCCCACCAGGCTGAACTGTCAGATCTTCAGACCAGAATCCAGGCAGGGACCAGGAAGCATAGAGCATTAAACACCAAACACCTCACCATCTTCTATTCCCATGGCTTTTAGTTCTGTCAAAATAGAGGCAGTTTTCACAGAGCTGTTGGAAGTCACCTGTAACTCTTCATAAGCACTGTGGGTGCACAAAATGCAGCACATGCAGTAAGATTAGTTCTGCAATTTTCCTTCTGCTCTTTCCCCCATCTCATCCTGTTCAATTCAGTTGAGTGGGTTTGCTTCCAACAATCTGAGAAACACAAACTTCAACTGCTCATGAAATGTAACTCAGACTCCCAAGGAAATTTAAACATTGTGTCCCTTCTGTCAGACCATAAAAAGGAGAAGGATGATCTTATTATGAATATATTTACCAGTCTGATGTGATTAACAATTCATCCTTATATTCAAGACAACTGGAGCATGATTTGTGAGCAAGGTTTGCATGATAGTCAATGCCTACATTCTTCTCTATTTGACCTGTGCAGGCCACAGTCTCCAAAAAAAAGTTTCAAAAGAATAGAAGCACAAGCAACCTCTTGGCACAAGTAATTTTGAAGCTTTATTTACAGTACTTGTGCTCAGGGAAAGCAAACAATTCAGCACTCTATTTGAAACAAAGATCTGATGTATAAAGCAACTGAACTGATACCATTCATTAAATGTATTGTATGCCTTTTGTGTAGTGCTCAGGTGTAAACTTTGGTATGATTATGTGGCCCCAGACTTCGGGGTTATTAACAACTTAACTGCAAAGTAATGTGGGTTAAATGATTTTACATTTAAGAAATTTCTTTACCAAATAAAACAATACTGTTGATTCATTGTGTTATTGTGTTATAACATAGGTGTAGGCTTTTCAGGAAGGATAGGCAAGGCAGGCAAGTCAGGAGATGGCTCTTTATATGAGGGAGGGGTTGAAATGTATAATGCCTGCGGTTGGTTATGACACGGTTGAGAGTCTCTGGGAAGGATGAAGATGCATGTTGTTGTGGGAGTATACTATCAACCACCCATCTGGGACCATGATACTGAGGAATTATTCCATAACGAATTAAGGAATGTCTCTAGGTCAGCTGTCCTTGTCCTTATGGGTGATCTTAACTTTCCAGACATCAATTTGGAACACCATAGAATGGACACAAGTAGTCCTGAAGCATGTTGATGATAATTTCTTGATGAGATATTAAGAGAGCCAACTAGGAAAAGTGCCCACCTAGATTTGTTGTTTGGAAGCAGAGAGGCATTCATGGGCAAAGTGGTGATTGGTGACTGTCTCGGTCACAATGAGCACAAAGTACTTGAACTTCAAATCATTGGTTTACAAACACAACCATAAAAAACCATAGCATCATAGAATAAGGTTGAAAAGACTTTAAGATCATCAAGTATAATCATCAGCCTAGCATCGTGTACCGGTTTGGGACAAATTCAGGGAAACTTCCGAAAGGAATGTCTTCTCAAAGGAAGGCAGGTTATAGCCGCCCCTTCCCCACCAGGTTTAGGAAAGAAATATTCCTTGGAGGAATGTGAAAGAGAAAAATAAGAACTATTTATTTAACAAANCATAAAGTCACCCCAAGACACATCATGACCATGTTCACCATTAAAACATATCCTCAAGTGCCATATCCACATGTTTTTTGAACACTTCCAGGGATGGTGACTCCACCACTTCCCTGGGCAGTCTATTCCATTGCTTGACAACCATTTCCATGAAATTTTTTTCCTAATATCTAATGTAAACCTCCTGTGGTGCAACTCCAGTCCATATCCTTTCATCCTATCCCTTTCTACATGGGAGAAAAGACTGACTCCCACTGAGTACAGCCTCCTTTCATGTGATGGTAGAGAGGGGTAAGGTCTCCCCTGAGCTACCTTTTCTCCTGGCTAAACAATGCTGTGGAGAATTATGTAAAAGGCTTTACTAAAATCTAGATAGACAACATCCACAGCCTTTCCCTCATCCACTAAGCAGGTCATTTTGTCACAGAAGGAGACCAGGCTGGTCAAGCAACACCTGCCTTTCATAAACCCATGCTACCTGGACCTTATACCCTAGTTGTCCTGTACTTGTTTCATGATGGCATTCAAGATGATCGTCTCCATGACCTTCACTGGCACCAATGTCAGGCTGACAGGCCTTTAGTTCCCCAGATCCTCCTTCCAATGTTAAAATAAAATCATAAAACACCCACTCTTCTAACCAGGCCGTGATCTTTCTCCTGCTTCTATGGTAAATCAATAACACCACTGTGATAATTTAGAGGAAAAAATATCCTTACTGTCTGTAATATTAGATGAACATTAGTTTTCTTGTTTGTTTTTGTGTTCTTGCCTGTCTGCATGCCTACAACTGAATCAAAAAGGGACTATTTAATGAAAGGACCAGACAGAAAAGCTAGGCAAGGAACTGCCAGAGGCAGCTGAGATCACAGAATCGTAGAATGGTTTGGGTTGGAAGGGATCTGGATAATCATCTAGTTCTTTGTCTCTCTGGTTTAACTCATTTTCTCCATCTGCCTTGTGCCTCTCCCTCTGCCTGTCTGCTCCCTCTCCTTTCATCCATGCAGCAGCTCCATGCACAAGGAATCCCTCTATCTTATAACTCCTTCCCACCTATAGCCTACAAGACCTTCTGAACTAGTTTCCATTTTAGTCCACACACATACTTCCAAGTCTCTTCAGATTTGTGGGCTTTTTGACAGTGCAACAATGGGAGAGTTCATGTACCAGACCCAAGCCCCTGACAGCAGTCACGGCAGAATTTGCTCTCCCCAGTTTGCCCACTCAGACAGAAGTGGTAGACTCAGAAACTGTAAGCGTAAGATGAATAAGCATTTTATTTTCCCAACTCCTAAGATCAAAGAATGAGCTTTTCTAAAGCTATTTTCTGACACTAATGTGTCAGCAATTGCTTTTCTTGATTTTCATAAATACAGCAAACAGAGAAACTATATATTTTATAAAAATCACATTTATTCCAACAGTGTCTGAACAGCAGCAACTTTAGGCATGGTCCAACCACTCCTTCACCCTGTGTACTTGAGTCCATTGGCCAAGTGTCTAACCCACACTTGACCCAACCACAGGAGATGCTGGAGGCCTATTGTGAACTGGAAGTGGTGATTTTCTGCAACAGTGACTTCCAGGGGGTAGTGCATTATTTCTTGCCGTGCACTAGTAAGTGCCAAGCAAGGTGCATGTGTATCATAACAATACTTAAGGGAAAGGGTAGAACTAAACAGTTTCTTGGAGAAGCT
>VZTH01014636.1:9188-64912 GCA_013397815.1 Aleadryas rufinucha | reverse complement strand
CTACCCCACAGGATACAACACTGCCTGGAGCAAGTCTGAGGAGGGCATCCACTGCCTTGTCCTTTCCATCATGTCTCAAGGACTGAGGCATTGTCTGCTTTCTGCACTCTCTCTCCTTCCAGGAGTTCCAGGTTAGCTCTGAGGATTGTTGTATCTGTGAATGAGGAGACAGATTTAAAGAACCTAAACTCTGCTCACTGTCACAGTGGGTTAAGGGGCCTTTCCCTCTTGGTGCACCGGAAAAAAAGGTCTCTGAAGTGCATATGCATGGACTCTCGAATCAAAGCCATGGTGTGGCTAGCAGCTCTGGCATCCACCCGCTGGAGCTGCAAGACATGTGCAGAGCTGGAGCCAGACTGTTCCTCCTGCACTGGAGGCTGGGACAGAGACAAACTCCATCTGGGATGAGCAGCAGCAGCTTGATCTTGGAAGGATGGACACAGCCACTGCTCGCATCTCCCAGAGGCACCATGCCAGTGCTAAACCTGCCCACCTTGGTCACAGAGCCATTCCAGGGCTGTGGATGAGGTGGGACAGAAGGACCATTCCCAGAGTGGATTGGTGTTCTGGAAGAACAGGAAACAGAAAAATTGCATTTGGTTTCCAAGCCCTGTGATCTGGCAGCTCCGCTCCCTTCCTGTAGCCTCCATCGCCTGGACCCTGTTAGGGAGAGGTGATGACAAAGGAGAGATTTGGCTGTTCCTCCATCTGCTCAGACCCCAAGAAGGTGGAGGCCACTGGCTGGGGCCAGGCTGTGAAGGGCAGTAGGCAGGGGTCATGTCTACTCACCACTTTCCTTTTTCCTGGGCAGGCTGTATCCTCAGTGCCACTGGTGCCTGGCAGCAGTTCCTGTGGCTGCTGCTCCCACAGTAGGAATTTTGCTGTAGACCAGTTGCCTGAAGAGAAAGCTGCAGGACGATGTAAAGGCATAATGCAACGCAGGAAAGAGTGGTGTGAGATGAAGTGTTTGCAGCCGTTAGAGCAGGAAGGAAGAGGATCAGTGTGGTGAAAGCAACAGATGCCCAGGCAGAGATATCAGCAGCTTCAGGGAACTGATGGTGGGGCTCCTGCAGGGACCTGGCCTCAACAAAAAAGGAATTGGTCAGTGTTAGCCATTCCTTTCATAGGTGGAGGTGTCTGGGTCAAAGCAAAGGTCTGTCCTGCCCAGGAGGGGCAGAGCAGAGGGAAGGCCCAAGGGGCCACTTCACTGCAGCATCTCTGTGTGCACTGCCTCCTCCTCCCCTGCTGGTGCCACCAGCCTCTGGCAGCCCAGTCCACCTGAAGCCCCCTTGTTTGGAAAGAGACTTGTTCCCCATTCATAGACCCTCTCTAGAGTGTCCCCCATGGTGCTCACTCACAGACTTCCCCAGCACAGCAGCAAATGTAGGAGACTGCTCAGTTCTCCAGAACCTCCACACAAGGAGAGGACACACATGAAACAGCAAACAGATCATGTTCCTGAGGGTGGGGGCATGAGAGCTCGTGAGGGCAGCATTAGTGTCTGAAGCCGATGATTTTGACTTCAGAAAATGTTGTTCCCTTTGGCATAAGGCTCTGCCCTGCTCTGCTTGTCACAGGACCTTGCACAGGGTTTGGCTGAGAAAACCTTGAACTCCCCCTTAAGAAGCACATAAAACTCGGGGATAATTTTAAAAGCAGCATTATCCAGCCTTGCTGAAGGAACAAACAGCTATGACTTGAACAGGATGTAAGGACCTCCGCGGGGAGAAAGCTTTGGATGCTGAGGATCTCTTTAATCTAGTGGAAAAAGAAAGAACAAGAACCACTGGTTGGAAGCTGAAGCCAGACAAATTCAAGACAAAAATAAGGAATGGGGTTGTTAACAGTGCAGATATGCAACTGCCGGAAGAGGCTCCCTGGGAAGTGGCAGCTTCTCCGTCCCTCCAAGTCTTCACAACGACAATCGCTACTTTTCTGTAAGATGCTTTTGCCAAAAACAAGCCATCAGGCTCAACAAAGGGATAAAAGAGCAAAGCTCTCTGTCCTATGATGTTCAGGCCGGCCAGCCCTTATCTCCATACAGGTTGCTGGGACTGTGGAAAAATGCAGATGAAGGTGCAGGAATGGAGCTCTCTGTAACAGGCTGTTGAAACTCAAGTGTGCGTAAGGCACAGGGGAAGAACTTGGGCAGCTTCAGAAGCAGGAAGAAGCAATAGGAAGAGGAATAGTGTGAGCAGCAGCCAGCTGATGCTGCTGGTGACTTGAGAACAGGGAGCTATGCCCTGGCAGCCCCAGCCAGAGGAGGCTGTGCACCACAGGCTCACAACCGACTCATCTGAAGTTCAGCTGCCTTTGCTGTTTACAGTCCCCAGGAGACTGAAGGGCTATGGCTCTTTTACTCTGGTTTTCTGATTATGGAAACATCTTCTAACACGTGGAGAGCACATAGCTGAACAAACTCAGGTGGGCAGCAGAGCTGCTTTGCTGCCTCTAGGAGAGAGTGTGGGGATAACTCCTGCACTTCTCCTGATGGCTCTGGAGACAAGAGGGTCTGGCCAACAGTTCTGCCTCAGGGTCTGCCTAATCAACCTTGTTTCCAAAAGCTGAAGTCTCTAAAACTCCTGAAATGAAGTAAAATGTGCAAAGAGATCAAGTGGGACCCTCTGGGCTTTCCCTCTCTAGCGGAAAGCTTGTAGGTCTTCACTGGCCCCATGGGGCTCAGAATATGAGGCTCCCTGAGCTCTGCACCTCAGCTCACTCAACACAAGCATCTCTCCTGCCCACAGATCAAGAGTTCCAGACAGGAGACCTCCTGAGGCACAGGATTGCTCTGCCTTCAGGTGCTCCTCACCTGCAATGCTGCTTGATGGGTCTGCAAAGTAATTAAACCAAGAAAGATCCCTCAATTCCCATGGGACAAATAGCAAACCAGATTCCTCTCTGCTATCCCTCCTCCGCTGCTACAGCTGTATTGCTGGCTCAGTCCTCTCAACAAGAGTCTTCTGTGACTCCAAAAGACAAATCCTTTCTGCACTTGTACTGGTTGGAGCAACCTGTCTCCCTGGACATTGCTGGGGCTGCCCCTGGCAGGATGTCCAACATCACACTGCACGTCTTTGTAAGGGGTGTGTGGGCACTGCCAGCCTGGGGAACTTGCTTGCACAGGGTGTGCCACTTGGGAGTGGGTGCCACCTGCTGTCGGGGGCTCAGGAAGAGGTCACTGATCAGTGGAAAAGCCACTCTGGTTGCAGCCAAGCTGTGTTTCAAGAGCAACTATTTCCCAAGCTGGTCCCATTTGAACAGGAGCTCGTAGCTGCAGGTGCCCAGCAGCCTTGGTGTGATTTTGACTAGAGTTCACTCACGCCAGTCAAGGAGCAGCCCTGGAGCATCAGCCCAGCTGGGGAAAGTGTCTGCCCTCGGCAGGTTTGTTTCAGTCATGTTAGATGTGTGTGTGTAATTCATCATCCAAGTGCTTGGTGTCACCAGGTCCTGGTAATTTATTGCAAATAACATCGTTTTGGCCCCTCACACAAGTGGATTTGCAATGACGTGAAAAGCTGCAGCTGTCTTCAGTGCTTCCCTGCAGTGAGCTGAAGAGCTCAAGTGCCTTGAGGCCAGTGCTGACGACTCCTTTTTCAGCCCTGGGTCATTTTTCTGGCCCTCCTTTGAACTCTCTTTGGTATTTTCACATCCTTCTTGAAACTGAGACTTTGGAACTAGGTTTGCCAGCAAGGCGAGGTAAAATCACTGCTCTCCCCTCACCTCCTGCAGATGTTGAAGGGACACAGTGGTCCCCACACTGCCCTGGAGGCATTGCCTGTTCTGAAATACTGCACACTCAGCTGTGATCACCTCATACTTTGCAGAACAGCTCACCCTAAATCACTGCTGTCTGTCTAACCCATCTCATGGCACCTGCACTGTTTTTCTCAGAAAAGCTGGGTACCCTTAGCTGGGCCAGAAGCTCACAAAACATAGCCAAAATTTTCAGAGAGACAAGCATCTGTCCTTGTGCCCAGCTGGGGACATGCTGAATGGCACAGCTCTGCCCATAAGCCATCAAGTTAGGAGCCTGGGGCTCAACTCCTCCAGCTCTGCAGGGTTTGTCAGAGCATCCCTGGGAAGAGCATGTGCTCAGATGTGCGATTTGGCAGCAGCTGGGTCAGGTCATGGGGCTGGGCAGATCCCAGCACCCCCACATTACAAACCTTGCTGCTTCTGAGCTTTGAGACTGGAGGGACACTGATACCAAAGCAGCAAATCCCTGGGGACCCCCCAGCCCAGAGGGGTGGGTGCTCAGCTGGAGGCTGGAGCTGCTGGTGCCAGCTCCCCATGGAGGCAAGACCATCAAGAGCCCCCTGCAGAACAGCTCTTGAGATCCATATGGAAATTCTGAGGGCAGACACTGAGAGTCTGGCCTCTATCACTCCCATCACTTGTGGGTGAAAGCAGCATCTCATCAGTGGAAATATGGAGAGGAGGTGAGAAACCCCAAGAGGGCTTCTAGAAAAGACCTAAGAGCCTGACCTGACAGGTAGCTCAGGACACCAAACTTAGTTTTAACTCATGACCGTGGGGCTAAATGCTGAAGTCTGTGCTTACCTTCATCCTCACTGCAAACTCAAGTAGTTACTCATCTAATGACTCCGCTAATCAGGGTGGCTCACCAGAGAGACAGCAGTACTCTTTCTCCTGCCTGCTGTGAGCCTGAGCAGCATGGGCTGGCACTGCTTCCCACAGAAGCTTGGTGCAGCAGGGACATCCCCAGGCTGTAGAGCAGTCCAGCCAGCCAGCAGGGCCAGGGATAGTGGCATGGCCTCGGCAACAGCACACATAAACAGCATTGAGCAACTGCAGCTTGTTCTCCCTGGGAGCTTTGGCCTTGTGGCTGAGCCTTCTGAGGCTACATGAGCCTCTCCCTTCACACTCACATCTCCTTCGGGGCCCAGAGTTTGCAGAGGAAGTAGTTACCAGGCTGGTGTGGCACAAAGCCCCGTGGTTTTGGCTGGGAGTAGCAAGAAGAGAACAGAAGGTGGCTTTTCCTCCATCATTGTGCCAAAATCTTGCCCAGAAAGTGAGAAGTGTGTCTGTATCTCTCTTTGCCAAACCAGCTAAGTGCTGATGGAACAGATTAGCTTCTGCTGAGCTGGAAAGAGCATGGGGCTGGCAGTCCCATCTGGCTGCTGGGTTTTG
This sequence comes from Aleadryas rufinucha, assembly GCA_013397815.1. NCBI lineage: Eukaryota > Metazoa > Chordata > Aves > Passeriformes > Aleadryas > Aleadryas rufinucha. The sequence goes on along the minus strand of VZTH01014636.1, from coordinate 59,758 downwards.
GCCTTGTGCTGGTCACTGGTGCCCCACTGCTTGGTTTTATATGCTGACCTCTTTACCCAAAATGCATGTTAATCAGGGGTTGTGTGAGGGCTCCCCACATACAGGATGGATAACTGAGTCTATATATCTGCACTTCCACCTGCCCAATCTGCCCTGCATCCTGGGGACCTGGAGACCCCATTCCCAACCACATGCCCTTCTGGGATGGAAGACCCCTTCCTCACACTATCCTGACCATGCAGGGCTTTCCTTGCCCTTCCCAGGCACTGTGCAGAACCACAGGGTGCTTGTTCAGTACTTGTTTCCTCCTCACTGTGCAGGTCAGACCTGTCAGGCAGAGCAGCCCCTGGTGCTAGTGTGACCATCGCTGCTGGATGTTTGACATGGCCAGCAGGGAGGGGTATCATCCCAATTGCCCTGGGGCACATGGCCCCTCTAGGACATCCAGTCTGGGCTGTTCAGAGGGTGTTTATCCAGAGTGCTCATGTGTGTGAAGGTGCCTCAGCACCCACAGGCAGCACTCAGAGAAGCAGGGCGAGGCTCCATCTCCCCAGCATCACCCGGTGTGCCTGAAGCAGCAGCGGGGCCAGAGCCCCATCCTGCAGAACAGCAGGCGAGGGCCTGAGCCTGCCCTTTCCCTTCCCACAACCCTGCTTCATTTACCACACACCTCCCAGCTTCTGCAGCGGATGAGTGGGGGGCCCTGCCGGCAGCGGCCTCCGTCACCACACAGCCTCACCTCCCTCCCCAGGGCTTGGGGCCCATCCTGTGTGCCAAGCGAGGCCGTGCCCTGAGGGAAAAAGTATTGTGTGGTGACGTAATTAAGGCTGCATCATATATGCATGTGTGTAGGGTCTGAGCATTTCCTCTTTCTTGAGTGCTTGGCTTCCCCATGCTCCACAGGAGGCTTTAAAATGGGAGAAATACCTCTGGGAAGCTGAGCACCCTCAGCAGTCCCAAAAGCCAGTGTGCCATGAACAGAGAAAAAGAGCAGGGGAGAGCTCCAGTGTGCTCCAGCTCTGTGTAGAGAGTGGGAGAAGAGCCTGCTCCAGAGACATCACCACGCTGTGTGCATCAGCTGGAGCTGGTGGGCAGCTCCACAGCATGGCCATGTGTGTGTCCATAGGTATGTGCGAGGGTACTTATGCTGCCCCCCATGCTCTGCAACCCAGCCAAAAGCTGAGCTCCTTTAGAGGGTACCCGTGTCTCTCAGCGTGCGCAATGTATTCCTCCCTGAATCTCTTTCCTGGAAACATCCATGCCATTATAGCTCTGACTGCACAAAAAAAGCTCATCCCAAGGCAGACATCTAGCACATGACATTCTCACCCCAACAGCCAAAATTTTGCTAGGCTGCAAGTAGGGGAGCCAGCCTTTCCTGCCCACACCCTCTGTGAGTAGGGGGACTGTTGTGCTGCTGACTGTCCCCTCTGCCCCCCAGGACTACTGGCTGTCCCTGCTCTACAAGCGCCTCATTGGTCCCAAGGTGCTGGCGATCCACGTGGCCGGTCTCCAGAGGAAACCCCGGCCCGGCAGAGTCATTCGCGACAAGCTCCGGATTTATGCCCACTGCACCAGCTACCACAAGTAAGTGGTGCAAGGAAGGCTGAGGGTTACAGGGTGGGATAAGTGGTATGCCCAGAAGATGGGGACCGACAAGGACACTCTGGGGCAGGTTGGCTTCCCAGGATACTCACTCACGTGCTGCTCTGGCCGCTGTCACACTGAAGGGAGAGCACAGGAATGGCGATGCCTCCGATGAAAGTCGTGGCAAGCCCGCGCCTGGGAACGGGGCCGGCTGGGACCGGTGCAGTGGCCGCCGGGCAGCCTGGGCAGCAGAGATCAAGGGAGTGGATTTCACACGAGGGGCCCCCGGTCGGTCGGGTTACCCGCCAGGCCGCGCTGCCGGGGAGCCTGGCCTGGTTATTGTTTCGCTGATAAGGTCTTTGAAAGCACCTCAGTGAGCCGGGGGGGCGGCCACCTCCTCCGCGGACACAAGTTGCTATTGTGGAGGAGGAGAGGCTGTTTCTTTACACAGTCCAGATGCTTTCAACATGCCTCCAGCTCGGTAGGAAACCTTGTCCAGTAACTGACAGGTGCAAAGTGCTTTATAGCCTTTGTTTGGGGCTGCCTGATTAGGCAGGGACAGAGGATCAGTGTCTGGACCAGTCTGTCAGGTGCCTGTGGTAGCGGGGGCAGACGCCACTCACACACAGAGCTCCCCTCCGTTCTCAGCCTCCTCCTTGCAAGGCTGGGGGGGCTGTCCTGGGACTGACATTCTGTCCTGGGCCACCCCCGCTCTGAACACCATTGCAGCATCCTGTTGTGCAGTGTCACTGCCGGCTGAAGAGGGAGGATTGAAAGGTGTCATCACAAAGCCAGGCTTCGTGATGGGAAGGTGGCATCTCCCTGTGAAGGGGCAGCAGGATGGTGAATCTGGATGTCTGCACGAGGCCAGCTCTTGCAGAGACCCCCAAGCCCCTTCTTGGAGGCGATGCTCCCTGGGCACATGGCAGTGCAGCCCTCATCTCCCACTCTCCCCTTTTGCAGTCACAACTATGTCCGGGGATCCATCACCCTTTACATCATCAACCTGCATCGCTCCCGGAAGAAAATCAAGCTGGCAGGGACACTGAGGGATAAAATTGTCCACCAGTATCTGCTGCAGCCCTACGGCAAGGACGGGCTCCACTCCAAGTAAGTTTGATGCTGGTGGCTGGGACTGCCACCACTGTCCCATCCTCAGTGCCACGGCACTGACCCTCTCCTGGTCCCACAGGTCGGTCCAGCTCAACGGGCAGCCGCTGACCATGGTGGACGATGGGACTCTCCCCGAGCTGAAGCCTCGCCCGTTGCGGGCCGGCCGCACCCTGGTCATCCCCCCGCTGACCATGAGCTTCTACGTGGTGAAGAATGTGAACGCGCTGGCCTGTCGGTACCGATAGCCTGCGGCCCACAACGGACTCGCCAGCCCCGCTCCTGCCCCCATGCACTGCCCAGGTCACGCTGCCTCCTTGGCAGCCCACACAGCCTTGCTGTGGGGCCGTGTTGGGCAGCTCCACGCCATGCCCTCATCCTCACCCCCAGGATGCCCTCCACCTTGGCACCACTCCTGCCCTGTGACCGCGGAGCTCCACATGCCCTGGCCACCATCCCGCCAGAGCAGTGCGACAGCCAATTTGCAGTGCCTGCCACTATCTGTCCCGTGAGCTGCGAGAAGCACCCGGGCTCTGGTGCCCACTGGCTGCAGGGAGGGTTGGGGTGCTGAGCCCCGGTATATCCCGGGACGGACCCCCTCCCCGACCCCCTGGTCCTGCTGCCCCTCGGGATGACCCCTCCAGCAGCCGGACCCCCTTCCCCAGAGGCGGACAGTGCTCCGGTGCAGCAAGCGTATGGAAGCAGCTCCCTCTACTGCCGCCGGCATGCCGCCAGCCGGCCGGGCCGCGAGATGCACCGAGCGGGGCGGNNNNGTGTTCCCCCCGCCGCGGGCCATGCGCTGCGTCCTGATCGCCAGCACCGCGGCCGAGTTGCTCTTCTACTGGGCCGATGCCGCCTTCCTCCGCCGGCTGCGGTCGTCCCACGCCGGGCAGGTGGGGCGGGACGGGGCGGCGCGGGGAAGGGAGCGCGGGGTGCGCGGTCGCGCGTGGGCGCTGACCGGGAGCGTGTGGCGCAGGGTCCGGCGCTGGAGGACAGCCTCAACACCCTCTTCGCCCCCCTCATCATTTCCTGCGCCGCGCTGCTGGAGAAACTCTCCGACACCTACACCTGCTTCGCCACCGAGGGCGGGCGGCACCTCCACGTCCTGCACACGGTAGGACCGGCACCGGGGACCAGGGACCCCTGGCCGGACCGCGCCTGACCCCGCTGCCGGTTGCAGTTCGGGGACTGCCTGTACATCGCAGTGAACGGCGACGGGACGCAGAGCGAGGACGACCTGCGCCGGACGCTCTTCGTGCTGCGGCGCTTGCTGGAGGTTCACTGTGGCCTCGTCACGCTCGACTCGCACCTCGTCCGCAAGGAGTGAGCGGGCACAGCCACCGGCACAGGCTGGCATGTCGGGGTGCTGGGGTGGCTGTCCTGAGGTGCCTTCATGCAGCACCGGGGGGTGGGAGTGGGTGTCTCCAGCTGCGACCCCCCCTTTGCAGCAGGACTCTCTGCCTGCTGGGCTTCAGCTGGGTTTTGGTGTGTCCGTCCCATGCGGGGAGGTGACAGCCACCTGTGAGTTTACACTCTGTGACCGCTGCAGGTTGCGGCCGGCTGATTCGGAGCAGCGGGAGCGTGTGTGGAGCCTGCTGCGGGGCCTGCTGGAGACCTACAGCCACCTGCGGGAGGAGGACCAGAGCTTTGCAGTGGAGGTACCAATGCTCTGGGGTGTCCCTCACTTTTGGGGTTCCAGGAGTGGGAGGCTGCGTGGAGTCCCAGGATGTGGGAAAAGGCGGTGGGCTGGGGACTTTGGGGCAGCTCCCTGGAGCAGTGGAAGCTCAGATCTGCCCCTAGGTCTGCAACGCTGGGTCTGAGGGAGCTCAGCAGCCTTCTCTGCTCCTGCACCCCAGGCCGTGGAGCGGCTGATCCATCCTCAGCTGTGTGAGCAGTGCATCGAGTTCCTGGAGCGACAAGTGGTACAGCACATCAACGCCAGCCCCGAGCGTGGGGGGGATGAAGTGGGTCATGCCTTCCTCCTGGTACACACCAAGCTGCTGGCCTTCTACTCCAGGTGCACCCGGCCCCACCACCTTCCCCAGGGCAGCCATTTGTCCTTCCAGCTGACCCTTTCCTTCTCTGGCCTGCAGCCGCAATGCCAGCTCCATCCGTCCAGCCGACCTGCTTGTCCTCATCCTCCTGGTTCAGGACCTGTACCCCAGCCAGAGCGCCGAGGAGGAGCTTGGCCCACAGGTGCTTTAGAGCAGGACTGGGGCCGCAGCAAGTCAGGGCGCTCCCATGGGGTGATGCCGTGACAGCTGGGGCTTAGGGGTTTTTTCTCCTCTTTTTGAAAGCCCACAGCAGGGAATGTTCTCCCTCAGGGACCCAAGAGAAGTGAGAGCATCCCTGTGAGTGGCCCTGGCTCCCATGGAGCTGCAGAGAAGGACTCAGATGATCAAGTGAGTCCTTGAGATCAGGAGCTGCAGGGTGGGATGCTGGAAGGGCTGCCTGCATCGCTGCCATCGCTGACCCATCTGTTCTTGCTGGCAGGACACAGATGATCTCTCTGTGCCTGAGGTCTACTACACACCTGAGCCCTCGCCAGGCAGGCAGAGTACAGGTGAGTGCCCCCCTGGGCAGCAGCAATGCCCCACACCCCCAGCCCTGCCCCACACCCCCAGCCCTGCAGAGGCTCCGGGGCTCTGAGGAGGGCTGGAAGGGTGCCCTGCCGTGTTCTCTACAGGCAGTGAGAGCTGGTCAGAGGGTGCTGAGATGCTGAGCATTGGGGAAGTGGATGCTGCAGACGTCCAGGTGAGCACAGAGTCCTGCAACACCTCCCAGCTCCACTCCTCACCAGCCTGTCCCAGTGCCCTTTGCGGTCTCTGGTCCTCGTCACTCGTCTCTTGCTATGCTGCAGCTCTGGGTGCCCTGCATCCCCCATGTTGTGCATGACTGTGACAGCTCTGATCTCCTTCCCTGAAGCATTGCTTACAATGAGCTGTCAGCAGAGAGGGCGCGGGGCTGCCTCAGAGCAGTCCAGTGTCTCCCTCTGCTGCCGTTGGGCTTTCTGGGCTGCTTCCCTGATGGATGATGCAGCACCTCACAAACTGCAAGCAAACACTGGCCTCGGTTTAAGGCATTTGCAGCCTTTGTCTTTGCAACAGGCTTCTTCTCTGCTGCTCCTTTGGGGTCCCTGGGCACTTTCCTCACTGCTGATTTTTCACTACATGGCCCCTCCAGCTCCTTTGGTTCTGTCATGCCTGGTTGCAGCTTTCAGAGCAATGATGCATCCCTACAGAGCATCCTTGGTGCGAGCTGTCTCATCCGTACAGGGGACTGAGCACCTCTCCTGTCTTCCCAGATGGCAGAGGACTTGCTCCAGACCTTGGGGCCTCTGGTGCCTGAAGCTTCAAACCCCAGAAGGATCTTTCTGGATGCCAGCCTGCGGGAAGGTTACTGCCCCTTGCTGCCGCACACCATGCACTGCCTCCCACTCTGGCCAGGCATCTCCCTTGTGCTACTGACCAAGGTGAGCTGCCTCTGAGGTGAGGGAAACTATGATGGACTGAGTCCTGCCTGACCCACCTCTCCCTTCCCTGGCAGGGCCCCATGACCCAGGTGGCCATCACCTTGTACCAGCTGCTGGATGGTTTCTTGGTGCTGGAGAAAAAGCTGGAAGAGGGACCAGAGGTGGGAGTTGCACGCTCCTACCCATTCCTCGCTGAGCTGCGGCAGCGCATGGACAAATTTGTGAAGAAGCTGAGTGGACATGACATCCAGGTGGGAGTGGGGACATGAGGACCCTGTCCTGTTGTCCCCACAGCCTGACACAGTCCTGTCTCTTTCTAGTTGCAGAACACCTGGCTGGACTTCAAGAACAAGATATTTTCACGGAGTGAGCCTGGGAACTCCCTGGAGTGAGTAGGGGGAAGCCAGGAAAAGTCTCTAAGACAGGCAGGGACCTTTCCCAGCCTGGAGATCAGCACAGCTGTCCCTGCAGTGCTAGGGACCCAGTGTCCAAACTCAGCACTGTCTGTGTCCCCTGGCTCAGGCTGCTGCAGTCAGTGGCAAACGTGAAGCGGCAGCTCTGCTCCGTGTACCGCCAGCTCTTCCTGACCTCTGCTGGCCACAGCCTGTCCCAAGGGCTGCGGGACCGTGCCCAGAAGCTGATGAGGTGAGTTCATGGGGATGGTCAGCATCCCCAGGGGGCTGCCCAACACCCAGCTGTGCTGGGGCATGTGGGTCCTGGCCTCTCACTGTGCCTCTTCTTGGCAGGGAAAAGCTGCTGGACTGGCGGGACTTCCTGCTGGTGAAGAGCAGGCGCAATATCACCATGGTGTCATACCCATCTCTGCAGCTGGGAACCCAGCCTGGCAAGGGGATGTCCCCAAGGGGGTAGCAGATGTGGGAGTGGGACCCTGTCCCCCAGCACTGGGATCAAGGGGAGGAATGTAGTAGGCAAAGGTGGTTTCCCCAAGGCTCAGGGGCTATCCTGGAAGGTCACCAAAGTTGTTGGATACCCTTAACCCATCCCACGTACCTGGAGGACTTTCCTGGTCTGGTGCACTTCATCTATGTGGACCGCGCAGCTGGACAAATGATGGCACCATCACTCAGTGTGACAGAGAAGTCCAGCTCAGAGCTGGGCAAGGGTCCCCTGGCCGCCTTCATCAAGAGAAAGGTACTGCTCATGGGGTAGGTGTGGGGTGGGAACCACAAATGAGGGTGGAAATTGGAGGGGTTTCTGCTCAGGCTTCAGGAGCCTGTTGTCCCCCAGGTATGGTCCCTGATCACACTGGCCCGGCGATACCTACAGAAGGGCTACACAACACTGATGCTGCAGGATGGTGACTACTGCTGCTCCTACTTCCTCTGGTTTGAGAATGAGATGGTATGTGGGGCCAGGAAGGGGCTGAGCCCCTCTTTCCCTGAGGCAGGGAGCAGGGCTGTGCTCTGCCAACAGCCAGCTCTGACTCCTCAGTGGTCCCAGCTCCTGCCCTCTGCTCTCATTTCTCCCCAGGGCTACAAGCTGGAGGTAATGGAGGTACCAGTCCTGTCTGATGATTCTGCTCCCATTGGGATGCTGGCAGGGGACTACTACAGGTGAGCAGTTTGCCAGCCAGTAGTAGGTTTGGCACCAGGGCTCAAAGCTGTGATGGCCCAGGCGTCCCTGTGAGTGATGGCAGGATGTCACTGCATGGTGGTAACAGTGGTGTGGTGTCACTGGGGTTGCACCAGCCCATCTCCCCAGCCTGGTACCATGGTTTTTCTGTGTCCTTGAAAAGTACTTTATAGAGGGAAGGTGGTTAGAAAGGGGTTGCCTGTGTGCGCTGTACCTGCCAAGGCCTCTGTCTTCTCCTCCCCAGGAAGTTGCTGCGTTACTACAGCAAGAACCACCAGGCAGAGGTAGTGAAGTGCTACGAGCTGCTGACCGTGCACCTGGGCATCATCCCCTCCGAGCTCATGGTCCAGCAGGCCTGCGACTTGGCCCGGCGCCTCTGGGAGCCATCCCGCATCCCTCTGCTCTGAGCTGCCTCCAGCCACCTTGGGGCCAGGATTAAAGTGGGTGTGTGGGTGTTCCCAGAGCCTGGGTTACTTTCTCAGTGTCTGTGTGCTGTGCCATGGATTGTGCCTGCAGGCAGCAACAGTTAACCTTCCCATCCTCCAGCCTGGTCAGGGCTGGCACTGTCCCCTTTCTTGCTCCCCATGCTGCCACCCAGCAGCCTCTGGGGACAGGCAGAGAGTGGGGCCGAGAGGTTGTTTGCAAATAACTGTCGTGCTGAAAAGTGCATTTCCAGAGCAGGATTTATAATGTTAGCTTGGCATTGCTGCCAGGATTTGGCCAGAGATCAAGTTAGTGTAGCCAAACGTGAGTGGAGCGATGGTCTAGGGTGCATCCCCCTTCCCCCTCACCCCGAAATGTGGGGTGCAGGGACCTCAGAGGTTTGGCAGGCTCTGGGGAGGTGCAGCCTGTCCTGCACCCCCTTCCCTGCACCCAGGCTTCCAGGCACCAGTTAGCCACAGCTCTGAGCTTAGCTGGGAACAGCGAGTAAATCCTGAGGCAGCTTATGTGTTTCCCAGGCACGTCTGGGCTCAGTGCACGTCCAAACCTCAAATACAGCTGGGAATGGGGCCAGCCCCAAGGGACTCAGGCAGCCACTGCCCCTTGTTGCTCCCATGCCACTCGCTGGAGCTGGGGACGGCGATTCAGGGAGCACTGGACCATGACAGGGCCTTTGCCCCATCCTGCTGAGCCGGAATTTGCCCTGCTGAGCAATAGTGCTGGATTCAGAGCCAAGCCCATCCCCAAGCTGCCCCTTTTCCTGCTGCTTTCAGGGCTGTGCTCAGGGCTTGCCTGTTCGAGGGGGGCCAAACTCCCTCTGTCCTGCCGTGCTTGGCCCATCACCCCAGCCACGTGCCTCTGGATCATCCCTGGAGCAGAAGAGGAGCTGGGGGAGGGGGGCTCTCAGGCCCCCACCTGCCTGCTCAGCACCTTCCCGGAGTACAGGCTGGGGAGCTTCTGGCACTCTGCTGAGCCCCAGGCAGGATCTGTCGCCTTCTCAGCACTGGGGCTTGTCTTCGGCCCTGCTGCAAGCCGCCAGCAAAACTGTGCCAGGGTCAGCGCCTCGCTGGGGACAGCCCCAGCGGGGCAGCGCTCGGCGGGTGCCCTTGTCCTGAGCAGCCTCCCCGCCTCCTCAAGGCGTTCCCTGCCCTGGCCCCCCCGTCCCCTCCCTGTGCCCGGAAGCCCTGGGAAAAGTTCCGCCGTGAAAGCAAAGTCCAGGCTGCCGGACACAGGGCAGCCGTGGCCGGGCGCTGTGTGGCGATGGCAGCCGGGCTCCGGGGAAGACTGAGTCTGGTCTGCTCTTCCTGCTGGCTGCAGGGCTGGCATCTGTCCCTGGGGCCGTCAGGAGTGCGTTTGGCCCATGCCGGGGCTGCAGTCCGGCTGCAGCGGGAATACGACGCGGTGGTGATCGGGGCAGGTAACAGAGCAAGGGAGCAGGAGTCGAGCTGCGGGGAGCCGGCAGGGACCCCTATCTGCCCTCCCCCCAGGGCAGGTAGCAGAGGAGCAGCCAGGTGGGGACCACAGCAGTGCTGGGCACATTGCAAACCCCCAGGCTTTCCCTCATGCCGGGGAGGACGCAGGGGTCTGGCACAAATTGCAGCCCCCTGGCATGCAGAGCACTGTTGGAGCATCTGTCTTGAGCAGTTCTGTCCCCCTCTGCTGCAGCATTAGGGCCAGGGCTGTAGGGCTGGGGGAGGATGCTCCTTGTCACCTGTATCCCTGTGTCTAGAGCCTGTTATTGGGGTGGCTGTGACAGCCCCATGCCCCAGGCATGGCAGGGTGCCCTATGCTGTGGGCTCATCACCGACATTGGGCCCTGCTCACCTCCCTCTCTTCTTGCAGGGCACAACGGGCTGGTGGCAGTGAGTACCAAGAGTGGCGTGCTGCCTCTCCTCCATCCACAGGGGACAGCAGGGGACTGGGAAGGGTCAGCGCTGTGGGCAAGGGAGGGTTTGGTGGCAGTGTCCATGGGGCTGGGGCTCCCACAGGCCCTCCCTAGTGAGGGGGGCACCATGTGCAAGAGGGTGCTCAGGTTGACAATGACATCCCGGCTGGAGGGATGGGCAGTATGTGCCGTGCTCCCCACAGGCTGCCTACCTGCAGCAGGCAGGGCTGCGCACGGCTGTGCTGGAGAAGCGTCACGTGCTGGGCGGCGCGGCCGTCACGGAGGAGATCGTGCCAGGTACCCCTGCATGCCCCTTGTCCCCCTGGCCCTGGCCAGCCCCGGTGGTGGACATCCCCCACCACCCCACGTCTTCCAGGATTCAAGTTCTCCCGGGCATCATATCTGCTCAGCCTGCTGCGACCACAAATCTATGCTGATCTGGAGCTGCAGGTACTGGCACCCATGCTTTGCTGGGCTGCTGGCAACTCCCACCATGCAAGCAGGGGGACCCTGCTGCCAGGCTGTCCCTGCAGTGGGGACATCCCTGTCTTGCAGCGGCATGGTCTGAGGGTGCTCCCACGGGACCCCTACTCCTTCACCCCACTGCTGGAGGACAGGAGCCCTCCTCGCTCCCTTCTGCTGGGACATGACATGGCTCAGACTCAGCAGCAGATTGCTCAGTTCTCCCAGAAGGATGCCCAGGTACCATCAGGGACGTGCACCTGGCACAGCAAAACCCATGAGAGGCTGCCCTGCCCCTGGAGTGGCAGGGATGCTCCTGGGTGCGGTATCCATTGCACCCACCGGGGTGCAGTCCTTGTTGTCTCCCCTCTGTCCCCTTCCAGGCCTACCCTGAGTATGAGGCATTCCTGGGGCGTATGGTGTCGGCCCTTGACCCATTGCTGGATGCCCCTCCAGTGGACACAGCTGCCCTGGGGAAGGGTTCCCTGCTCCAGCAGCTCAGGAACCTGCGAACCCTGAAGCCCTTGCTGCAGGCAGGTACATCTGGAATACCAGGGAACCCCGATAGCAAGGGGTGTATGCCAGCACCTGGGGTGGGCGATGCAGAGCCTCCTCAGGAGCCCCAAGTGTGCTGGCAGGCTCTGGTAGGCTTGCTCACCTTGGTCCTGCTGACTGACCTCCAAACCCAGCTGGGCACCAGTAGCCAGTCCTAGCACAGCCATGCAGGTCTCACATCACCTCTCTACACCCAGGGCTGGCACTGGGGCGGCAGCTGCCCCGCTACTACGAGGTGCTCACAGCCCCCATCTCCAAGGTGTGTGTGCTGGCAGTGGTGGGGTGGAAACACCCACTGCCTCTCCTCCTGCCTGGCAGGGTGCTGAGGCAGCTCCCCACCCCAAGCCTGGTGTGCTCTCTTTCTCCTGGGCCAGATCCTGGATCAGTGGTTTGAGTCAGAACCCCTGAAGGCAACTCTGGCTACTGATGCAGTGATTGGAGCCATGGCCAGCCCACACACACCTGGCAGCGGGTGAGGGTCCCTTCCCCCTGGGGCTCCTGGCTGCATTGTCCCCCCATGCCATGCTTTGTGCTTGGCTCTGCTGCACCCCAGTACCCCACGCCCTGCCCCCCTGCCCCTCCCTCCTGCTGCCTGCTCAACTTTGCCAGGGTGCCTCAGGGGATGATGCTGGGCAATGGGCTGCCCCCCAACCCTGCCAAATGGCTCTCCTGAGTGGCTCCCACCTATCCCTTTGCTGTTTGGACACCTCTGTCCCCGGGTTGGGCTGAGTCCTGTCTGGGTGCGCTCTCCCTGTAACTGAGTTGACATCCCATGAGCTGGCATGGTCCCACTTGGGGGGGCACCATCCTCACTGCCTATGCAGGGGACAGACCCATCCCCTCAGCTGGCAGCTAACCTGGGTTCCTGCTGCTGCAGGTACGTGCTGTTGCACCATGTCATGGGTGAGCTGGAGGGACGGCGGGGGGCCTGGGGCTATGTGGCAGGTGGGATGGGAGCCCTGTCCCAAGCCATCGCCCATGCAGCGACTGCCCGGGGAGCCCACATCTTTGCTGACAAGGTACGGGGTGTCTGGGAGAGGGGAGCTGCCTGGCCATCCCCCAGGCAGCAGGGATGCTCTCAGTAAAGTCTTATCCTCTACACGTGCCCAGGCAGTGTGCCACGTGCTGCTGGGCAGGGACGGGGAGGCGCAGGGTGTCGTGCTGCAGGATGGGACAGAGGTGAGGAGCAAACTGGTGTTCTCCAATGCCTCCCCTCAAATCACCTTCCTGGAACTCATTCCTCAGGTATGGAATGTATGGGGCTAGTGGGGGCTTGGCATGTTGGAATCCCCCATCCACACTGCCCATCATAGCCAGCCTCTGCATCCATGTATCCCACCCCAGGAGCAGCTGCCAAAGGATTTTGTCCAGCGGATCCGGCAGGTTGACACACGCTCCCCTGTCACCAAGATCAATGGTAGGTACCAGCAGGGACACTTCCGCTGCCATCCCTGCTGGAGGAACAGTGGTGCCAGGCTCATCAAGAGGCTGCACCCTGCTTCCTCCATCTCCCCATCCCATGCCCAGTGGCGGTGGATCGGCTGCCCAGCTTCCTGGCTGCCCCCAATGCCCGCAACGGCCAGCCCCTGCCCCACCACCAGTGCTCCATACATCTCAACTGTTAGGGCACCCAGCTCCTGCACCAAGCATTCACTGAGGCCACCCACGGGCACCCCTCCAGCAGGTAAGAGCCTGTACTGGCACACTTTGGTGCGCTGGGGAAGGGACAGGACAGTCACGGCAGTGGATGCTGGGGAAGGAGTTATGGAGTGGCTGGGTGCCCCTCTGCCTGCCCAGTTGGTGTACTGCTCCCCCAGGCCCATGATCGAGCTCTGCATTCCCTCAGCGCTGGACCCAGGGCTGGCCCCACCGGGCTGCCATGTCGTGTCCCTCTTCACGCAGTACACCCCGTCCGTGCTGGCAAGCGGTCGGTCCTGGGACGAGCAGGCCAGAAATGCATATGCAGACACAGGTACGTAATGCACACACAGAGCCCGGTAACACCCGTGGGCAGAGCTGCCCTGGAGCTGCACAGGAGCTCACTACCATGTCCCCCCAGGCTGCCCACCAGTAGTCCCTTCATCTTTCTCTAGTGTTTGACTGCATCGAAGATTATGCCCCAGGTTTCAAGGCATCCGTCATTGGCAGGGACATCCTGACGCCACCAGACCTGGAGAGGATCTTTGGGCTGCCTGGTGGAGTGGGTACCACGCATGTCAACTCTGAGCATCGCTCTGGTGCCAGTGCTGTGGCCAGGCACAGCCAGCTCACACACAGTTCTGTTGGCAGAACATCTTCCATGGAGGGATGTCTCTGGACCAGCTGTACTTCACCCGGCCAGCACCATCCTACTCTAGCTACCGGTCCCCAGTTCCTGGCCTGTACCTGTGTGGAAGTGGAGCCCACCCTGGTGAGCAGAGCTGAGAGCCAGGACCCTCCTGGAGGCCTGCAGAAGGAAGGAAGGGGCACATGGAAGAGGTGCACCACCATTCCCCATTTCTGCTTTCTTGCAGGAGGAGGAGTGATGGGAGCAGCGGGACGCAATGCTGCTCAGGTGGCTATCAAGGATTTCAGGCACCTCTGATTGATTGGTGACACCGACTTCACCAACACAGGGTTGTGACAGCAGCAAGCCCTACTGATCCCATGCAGAGCCCTGCCCATCCCCAACTTGCTTCCCCAGCACCTCAGGGCAGCAGGGTCTCCTGAGAGCTGGGTGCGGGCTGTCAGGGTCCCTTGTGCTCCCAGCTGCTACCATCACCTTGAACAGGTGGCTGCTCCCAGCCTACCACAACCCAGCCTTGCCCCAGTGGCTCCTGGACCCTGCATGACCGTGGCAAGCCTCACTCAGCCCCTGCCTGTGCCCATGGAAATAAACCCTGGCCTGGGCTCTGTGGTGAGCACTGTCACTGTGTTTTTTGAGCAATTCATGCAGCTCCCATTGTGCCATCCATGCTTGCTGATGATGCAGCCCTGGAGGAGCTATCAGAGAGGACAGGGACATTTCAGAGTAGTGAACAGGGACAAACAGCCCCTCACTGTCTCCTCTGCTCATTGATGTAGGCTCAGGTGCATGCAGGGCTCTTTGTATGGAGCCCCCCAGCTCTGGGCAGGTCCAGACCATCCTAAGAGGCTTAGAACAAGCAGAGAGCCAGGGAGCTGCCTGGAAGCTGCTTTGGTTCCTGGAGTCCCCAACTGTCCTCAGTGCCCTGGCTCTTGGTGGCTGTGTGTACAGCAGACACGTGCCCAGCAGCTCAGAAACCACAGGAGCCAGGACTGGCAGCTGCCCCCTCGTGTCTCACACATGCTCCTATTCCCGACGGAAGCTGCCTGCACGTGTTCTGGCCCCGTCCCTCCATCCCCAGGGCAGATGTTCCGTGCTGGCCACTCCTCAGCCGCAGCAGGCCCGGGGTGTGCCCCTCACCCGGGCTGCTGCCGGGAGCCGCTGGCTGCAGATTACAGAGCTCACATCCTCTCCCTGCCCTCTTCCTCCCCCAGACAATGCTCCCAATTCAGCCGCCCGCCTCGCCTCCTGCCGGGCCCTAAATACGGTGCTGACAGGGTGAGCTGCTGCACCTGAGCTGGCTGAATCAATATTGACCGGCCAGGAATAGTCCCGCAGCCCTCTGAGAATAGCCCCGCACGCCCGCCCGCCGCCCACAGCTTCCCGCGCACGGGGCTGCCCTGCTGCCGGCCGCGTATTTTTAGCTGCTGCCGTTGCTGGCTGCCCGGGGCTGCAGGTGCTGGCACCCACTGAGCCCCTGGGGAGACGAGGGGCTCATTGGCTGACACCTCAGGGCAAGGGGGGACGCCTCCAGCCTGCCACGATCACATGAGCAGCAGGACACCGCTGCGAGATGAGGCTGGCAGGTCCCAGCTGTGGGAGAGCCCACCAGCCCCCTCACTTCTCTCTTCTTGCTATCCCCAGGAGCAGAGGTAGAGCTGGGAGCGGGACCCGGCACCCGCCTGCCCTGCACCCCTGCCAGCATCTGCCGGGGGAGGAGTTCGGGGGAAGCTCCTGGCCTCACACTTAAGCAATTGAGCTCCAAAACGCCGAGACGAATGAGTCACGGGCTCCACTGCTGGCCCCAACCCTGCCCTTCCCCAGGGCTTTCCGTGGCCCCCACTCTGGGGCTGGCCAGGGACCCATGTCGCAGCAGAGGCTTCAGGACATGCCCTGATCCCGGCCAAGGCAGAGGGCTGGGATGAGAGTCCCCTGCTAGGGGGACCCAGCATTGTGCATCCCTGCACACCCAGAGGTGCTGGAGGCCCTTGCGAGACGTGGCGATGAGCTCACGGGCTATTCCCGGCCGTGTTGATCCTGGCTCCTCCCGGCAGGATCCGGCTGCTTTGACTCCAAACAAACAGCCCGGTGGCCACCGGCACATTCCTGGCCGGTCCCTGGGCACGGCCAGGGTACTGGGCTTCCTGTTTATCCCCATCCCACGGCGGGGCACGGCGGGCGTGTGGGCAGCAGGGTGCCCCGGGGACTGGCGGCACCCCAAGCCAGAGGTTGCTCCCGGGGCAAGTCGGAGGGGGAGGGGGGGCATCCCCAGTCTCCACGTTCCACGGAGCGGGGCTATGCCTGAGGACCCTCACAGCCAGCCCGGTTCAGGGATGGTGCAGGTGATGCCCCAAGCCCTGGGGGAACTGTGCTCTGGGCTCACGGTACCATCTCATAGCCTGCCGTGGTCTCTGTGCCTCCCGAGTCTTGGCCCCACTGCAGTACCTCCAGGCGTCCTGTGCCTGTGTACCCACGTGAACCACTCCGTGAGTGGGAATGTGAAAGGAGTGTCCCTAGCATAGCAGTTCGTCATCTCCAGAAAGTCCATGCTCTGCCTGGCTGGGGGACAGCCCAATGCGGGGAGCATCCCTGACCGAGGGCATTGGAACGGGGGAGGTCCAGCCTCACGGCAGGTAGGGACTGTCCGGAGTAGCTCAGATCCCGCCGGCTGGGGGAAGGACAGGGTTTGGGGCAGGAACAGGTTTGCCCCAGGGTGCAGTGAGGCAGAGTAGGGCCGGGGGTGGGCAGGGAGCAGGGCTGGGCTCCAGACCAGAGGCGGGGAGGCGGGGGGCCCCCCCGGGTCGGCCCACCCCACCGCACCATAAAAGCGGCTGCAGGCGGTGCCTGGCGGGAGGCAGGAGCTGCGGGAGCCACCGCTGCGGGCGCTACCGCCGCGTCCCCTCGCCACCACCGTGTCCCTCGCCACCGCCTGCCCCGCATCGCTGCCGGTCCGGCACCGCCATCCCTTGCCAGGGTGAGTGCTGGGGGTGGCCCCGGGAGGAGAGATCTGCGCACCTGGAGGGGGATCACCAATCCCACCAGTGCTCTGAATGAGGATACAGGGAAAGAGGTGAGGTGATGGGGACCGGGCTGTGTGCAGGAGGGGGACTGATCCCTGGTGTTCGGTAGAAAATCCAGGTGGAGGATAAAAGGGGGCTCTGTGGGGCCCCCACCCATGTCCCGAAGCATGGGGCAGACAGGCAGCAACAGGGCAATGTTCGTGGGGCTGCCCATGGCTTTCAGTGCCTGGGAGCGCTGTGTCAGAGCTGGGTGACTTGGTGAAGAGTGCAGGGCTGGGGTACGCTGTGAGTATGGCAAGGACCAGCCCATGCATCCCCCACAGCAAAGGAACAGGAACATCACCACCATGTGAGAGGGCATGATATCCCTCCTCCATTGCCCAGCTCCTGGGGCACAGGGGGCTGCATCTGCACCCTCACTCTGCCATGGTCCCCAAGGGCTCATTGTTGGGCTGTCCCCAGGCATCCCACCCACAGAACCACGATGATGATGCCCACTGGTTCGAGTCACATCCTGCTGGTGCTGCTGCTGTGCTGGGTTGTCCCCAGCAGGCAGGAGCTGGCCCCGGTGCAGCTGCGGCTGGGGGGACCACGGGGGCCAGCCGGAGAAGGCCGGCTGGAGGTGCTCTACCAGGGGCGCTGGGGCACCGTGTGCGATGACGGCTTTGACTTCCACGCGGCCACCGTTGCCTGCCGACAGCTGGGTTACACCGCAGCCATCACCTGGACCCATAGTGCCACCTACGGCCAAGGGGAAGGTAGGGGGCAGGTGGGGAATGGGGGGCAGGGGGTCCTGACGAGGGCAGTGTGCTTCCTGCTGGCTGTGGGAGCCTGCCCTCCAGGCTGTGGGTGCAGACAGCTTGGGGGACACACTGGATGGGGCCTGTGATGCTGTGTCCCCAGGCCCCATCTGGCTGGACAACGTGAGATGTGGGGGCAGCGAGGGCTCCCTGGCAGAGTGTGTCCACAATGGCTGGGGCGTCAGTGACTGCCACCATGGCGAGGATGCTGGTGTGGTGTGCTCAGGACAGCGTCTGCCTGGCAACTCCCCCCAGGCTACCACCTCTGGTCACCTGGGAGAGGTGAGTGGGAGCCCATGGCATTCTCCTGTGCCCAGAAGGGTACCCTAGGGCAACTGGAGCAGGTCCCACTAAACCTTCCCCTGGCCCCTTTTCTGAATACCCTGCCCTTGATGCTGGAGCCCCATGCCCACCCCCATGCCCCTTGTGCAGGTGTCAGGGCTCACCCTGGAGGAGGTGCGGCTCAAGCCCATCCTGGCACGGGCCAAGCTGAGCATGCCAGTGACAGAGGGTGCTGTGGAGGTGAAGCACAGTGGCCGCTGGAGGCAGGTGTGTGACGCCAACTGGACCAGGAACAACAGCCGCGTGGTCTGCGGCATGCTGGGCTTCCCCCGGGAGAAGCACATCAACACCAGCTTCTACCGGTAGGGATGCGGGAGACACATGCTGCACCTGGGATTGTGGGGCAGGTGCCTGGCTGGACACACTGTGGGGACAACAGACTGGAGGAGTGGTCAGAGAAGGGCTGCACATATGGGGGGGTGTGCAAGGCGCCAGTATGGCCTGGCCATGCCTGGATCCCCTTCTTGGGCCTTCAACAAGGGTCAGAGTTGGGCTCAGGAGCATCTAGAGGTCTGTGGGGATGGTCACCATCACGGCCGGCAAAGCGTGGGAGAAAGGAGAGGAAAGACAAGTGTCCCTGGTCCCTCCCACCCCATCTCAGCCTGGGGCTATAAATACAGCCCATAATGAGCCCCTACTGGTGCCAGGAGTCACACAGTCCCTTTGGGACACGGTACAGACAGGCTTGGCACAGTAATTGCCAGTGGGGAGAGAACATGACGTGCCGTGGGGTCTCCATCTCCTGCCGGGGAGGGCAGAAATGATGGGGCGGGGGGTTCAGAGTCATGCAGTGTCAGCATGCTCCCTCACCTCCTGGCTGTGTACACCCACAGAAAGCTCTGGAACAGGAAGCTGAAGGACCCCAACTCTAGGTAGGACTCAGCACTGGGCATGGTGGGCAGGGCACCTTGGGTGGGCACCCAGCATGAGTGTTGAGTGGAGGAGAGTCTCTGGCACCTGAGATAACCCTGGCCCTGCTCTTCTCCCTCGGCAGCCTGAAGACCCTCAGCCAGAAGAACAGCTTCTGGGTACACAAGGTGCGGTGTCAGGGCTCAGAGCCCCACTTGGCCCGCTGCCCTATGCAGGTGGCCCCACCAGCCCCTCACCAGCACGCCTGCCCCCACGGCATGCACGCCATCATCAGCTGTCTCCCTGGCCCCACCTTCCAGAAGGGCACGGGCAAGGGCAAGAACAAGATCACCCCAGGAAAGGTGAGCCCTTGCAGAGTTCCACACCCTCTCCCATTGACAGAGACTCTCAGAGCTGAGCAGCACTCAGCCACCCCATTTGTACTTGAGGAAGGAGGTGGCTGTGTTCTGGGGTTGCTGACTGGATGCTCCCCATACCCAGGTGCTCCCAGTGCGGCTGCGAGCGGGCACCCACGTTGGCGAGGGCCGGGTGGAGGTGCTACGCCACGGGCAATGGGGCACCGTGTGTGACAAGCAGTGGGACCTGGCTGCAGCCAGCGTGGTGTGCCGGCAGCTGGGCTACGGGACAGCAAAGCAGGCCCTGGTGGGAGCCCGGATGGGACAAGGTGAGGCAGTGTTACAGCATGGACTTGGGAAACCTCTGGGCTTGGAGAGGTATGATGGGGAAAGCAACTGGTTTAATTTGTCCTGCTGGAGAATCCTGGGATGCTCAGGCAGCTCCAGCCTACCCTGGGATGAGGCTCCCTTGTCTGCTCCTGCCATGGGCAGCCCCATTCCCATAGAGAATGCCCAGAGCAGGGGAAAGAGGATGAGGGTCCTGCTCCAGGATGGTCATGGAGCAGGAAGCACTGACCCTTCCTGTGCTTTAGGTCTGGGGCCCATCCATATGAGCAATGTACGGTGCACTGGCCATGAGCGCTCCCTGGGTGAGTGTCGCTTCCAGGATGCTGAGCAGAGTGGGTGTCAGCACGAGGCTGACGCTGCTGTCCGCTGCCACATGCCCCACATGGACTTCAAGAGCCAGGTGAGCCCCTGCCTCCTTCCAAGGGCCTGTTGAATGCCAGCCCCATTGCACAGTCCCTGCTCCCCAGGCTCTGTGCCCAGTGTGGATGCTCAGAGCAGCCCTGCGGTAACCCAGGGGAGAGGGGGACACAGAGCAGCACCCTGATGGGGTTCTGCAGGATGATCTGGTGGCAAAAGTGCTCTTACAGGGAGGAAAGGAGGAAGAGGAAGGTCAGGGAGATGTTGAGCTGGATGTGTGGGGCCGCTTGTCCCATTGCAGGGCTGAGTGGGAGAGCTGGGGGTCTGCGCCATATTCCAGTTCAGCCCCTCTCTGCCAACAGGTGCGGCTGGCCGGGGGCCGCAACCCCGAGGAAGGCGTGGTGGAGGTGCTGGTACCAGTGCAGGGGCGGCTGCAGTGGGGTGCAGTGTGCGGTGCACAGTGGGGCCTGAACGAGGCCATGGTGGTCTGCAGGCAGCTGGGGCTGGGCTTTGCAAGCCATGCCCTCCAGGTGAGTGGGGTACCAGCCTGGGGCCAAGACTGCAGGGGTCCTGCAGGATGGATAGCGTGTCCATGGCGTGGCCAGGGGCTCTGGGATGGGACAGTGGGGGGATAAATCCTGGTGGCAGTGTTAGGGCAGGCGAGCAGGCAGGGGAGGCAGGTGGGTCCTGGCAGGGGCTGCAAGGACTGGTGCAAGCACTGTGCTCCTCCTCTGTTCAGGAGACGTGGTACTGGGCAGGCAGCCCTGATGCCACCCGGGTTGTGATGAGCGGGGTGCGCTGTGCTGGCACCGAGCTGGCCCTCCAGCAGTGCCAGCGCCATGGCCCTGTCCACTGCCCCAGCGGCGGGGGACGCTTCTCAGCTGGGGTCACCTGCACTGCCCGTGAGTAGCAGGAGCCCATGGGGTACCGCTGGGAGGGGGGACCCCCCCTCTCCTGTAGGAGGGTAGGGGGTGCTATGCAGAGAGGGGATCACCTTCTCAGTCCCTGCTGATCCTCTCCATGCCAGATGCCCCAGACCTGGTGATGAATGCCCAGCTGGTGCAGGAGACAGCTTACCTGGAGGACCGGCCCCTGGGGCTGCTGTACTGTGCCCACGAGGAGCGCTGCCTCTCCCGCTCTGCTGACAACATGCAGTGGCCCTATGGCCACCGCCGCCTCCTTCGCTTCTCCTCCCAGATCCACAACCTGGGAAGAGCCGATTTCCGACCCAGGACAGGGCGACACGCCTGGACTTGGCACCAGTGCCACCGGTGAGTGGCCCATAGGCAGGCACTGGCAGGGAGCTGCCCCCTCCTTGGGCCAGGCAGGGCATGGTGGCACCCATCCCCAAGAGGCTGTCCCACCCGGGGTAATTAACAGCGTCTGAGCCAGCACTGTCATTACGGCTTTATTTGGCTTCAGGGCTGTAATTTGCTGGGTCCCTGGGTGCTGCCCTGCTGGAAGTTGTGCTGGGGTTGCCTGGGCCAGCCACGTGCTCCCTGGCCGGGCACCAGTCCTGTGCTCAGCCCCTGTCCCCACAGACACTTCCACAGCATCGAGGTCTTTACCCACTATGATCTG
Organism: Aleadryas rufinucha; assembly: GCA_013397815.1. Classification (NCBI taxonomy): domain Eukaryota; kingdom Metazoa; phylum Chordata; class Aves; order Passeriformes; genus Aleadryas; species Aleadryas rufinucha. The sequence continues at coordinate 38,716 of VZTH01014636.1, read as the reverse complement.
CTGACGCTCAACGGCTCCAAGGTGGCCGAGGGGCACAAGGCCAGCTTTTGCCTGGAAGACACCAACTGCCCTGAAGGTAGGTGCTGGCTGCAGAACTGACAGTGGCCCCCCATTCTGCTCCCCAAAGGGGCTCTGTGCCTCCCTCACCTCCCCTCCTTCCTGCAGGTCTGCAGCGACGCTTTGCCTGTGCCAACTTTGGGGAGCAGGGGGTGAGTGTGGGGTGCTGGGACACCTACCGCCATGACATCGACTGCCAGTGGATTGACATCACCGATGTGCCACCAGGCAGCTACACCTTCCAGGTCTGGGGATGGAGGAGTAGGAGACACCAAGCTACTGCACCTCAGGGCTGGGGGGCCCCCTCCATGAGCACCACAGCATCCCTCACCCTGCACATCGGGGTGCTGCTCTGTACCATGCTGTGCATGCCACAGCCCCACCTGGCCAGCACATAGCAGAGGTGCCCCCAACCCTGCCCCTTGCCCTCCCCAGGTGGTCGTGAACCCCAAGCATGAGGTGGCTGAGTCGGACTTCTCCAACAACGTGATGCGGTGCCAATGCAAGTATGATGGTCAGCGAGTCTGGATTCACGGCTGCCACACAAGTAAGGAGGGATGGGAGCATTGGGGGTATGGCAGGCAGGGTGAGGGAAGTGATGGGGCTGGGGGTGACACAGGTTTCTTGTGCCCCCGCACGCCCACCCACCCCCAACATCGCTCTCCCTAGGTGATGCCTACGGTGCTGATGTGGTGAGCGATCTGGAGAGACGGGAGCGCCTGGCCAACAACCTCGTGTGACCCCTTGGCATCGGCATGGTCCCAGCAGCGCCATGGGACAGTCCGACTCCCGTGCCCCAGCCCCTGTGCCCTGGCAGCACCGGACTGAGCTCAGGGACTTGCAGACTTTTGTATTTATTGATGCTGCTGCAGAGGATGGAGATGAGCGCCAGGGCCGGCGGGGAGTGCCTGGGGGTGCCCAGTCCCGTGCTGCCAGCGGGACTTGCAAGAGTGGCCCAAGTACCACAGCAGCCCTCACCTCCACGGCCCCAGGGCCCCCCAGGACAACTACCTCAGCCTGCCCAGCCCCCCATGCTCCAGCAGACTCAGGACAGTCCCCAGCCACCCATGCACCAGTCCTGTCTTCAATAAAGGTTCTGTGAGATGGGAGCAGGGCGCTGTGCTGTGGGAGAGGGAGTACTCCCTTATCAATCCCACCATCCCCTCCTCCTTCTCCTGTGCTCTTTCCCACTACGATCATGAAGCCAGTCCCCAGCTGGGAACAACTTGATCTAGGCAATGTGTCCCCATCCAGGCAGTGTCCCCCCTGTGCCACCCAGGGCCACCAACTCCCTGGCTGTCTGCATGTGGCTGGCATCAAACAGCTCTGGCTTGCCATCAGTGGTCCCTATGGGCCAGGGCACCCTGGCCCTGAACTGGCTAACCCCGTGCATGCAAAAGGACCCAGCCAGCTCTGTGGCAGCACGGGCTGGCAGCCAGCCTACCAGCCACTGTGTCTGCAGCTGACATGCTGGGCTTTCCCAGGCTGTCCTGGCAGCTTCCCAGACATAGGAGCAGTGGTAGGGCCACTCTCTCCCTCAAAGCCCTTGTTCCTGGGCACAGGGTGGGGACACAGGGTACACCGTGCCCTTGCTCTCTGCTTCTTACCTCCCGTGGTTTCTATCTTTTTTCTTACAACAGGAAATAAAAGGGAATGTTACCAACACACTGTACTGTCTGTTCCCCAGGTCGCCAGCCACGGGGCAGTGCCACCCCTCTCCTTGCACACCTCTGTCCATTCCTGCCTCACTGGCAGGCACGAGCCCAGGGTGGGGGGCTGTTAGCACCCACCTTGGCCCAGGACAAGTCAGGCTGCACCCACATGTGATGGTCCCTGCACGTGGAGTTGCTGCTGGGAACGGCGGTGATGCACTGGAGGGGCCCGGGGCCAGAGACCGTGGCAAGGCACGTGCTGCTGAAGGCTCACTCGGCCGGGGTCGGGGTTTGAGGGATGCCGGATGGCGGGGAAGATGTTTTCCACATGAGAGCAGCTTTGCGCCCTGAAATTTCCACTGGCCAAGCCACGAGCATCCGGGAACGGCAGCCGAGACGGCTCCCAGCTGGCAGCGCTGCTGGATGGTGCAGGGGCAGGCAGCCACCACCACGGGGTCATGACCAGCTCCACTGCTGCCGAGCTGGGGGACAGCCAGGGGACACGGGGCAGCTACATGAGCTCTTCAGCGACCAAAAACATGCAAACTGCTGGTAGTGGTGGCAGAAAAGCATCATCCCCATCCTCACCTCCTGTGAAAGGCCCCAAAACCTCAGAGTCTGCAGAGCTACAGGGTGGGAGTGCTGGGGCACACAGGGCTGTTTTTCAGGTGCTGAGGCATGATGCAAAGCAAAGGAGGCAAAGGCAGGTCCCAGCCGCCAGCCTCCGCCCGGGGGCAGGGCAGGGCAGGAAGCCCCCCAGCCCGCCACGGCCGGCAGCGTGGCCACATCACAGCCCCGTGTGGGGCCAGGAACACGGCCCTGCCCATGCTCTGACAAGGGCCCTGCTGTTCAGGGCTGCAGCTGCTCCGCGGAAGTAAACAGGGTCCCTGCCAGCACATTCCTGCCTGCCGTCCTGCCCGATCCCTCCTGCCTGCACATCCCCCACACCCGTTGGGGACACCCAGCACCTGGGAGGGGTGGACATCCCCACAGCGGTGCACACCACGCGCAGCTGCCCCAGGCACACACACCCTCCCCCGAAGGGAGGTGGAAGGGAACGGGGAGCCACCACCCAGGCAAGCAAATAAAATAAATGGCATTTATTAGCAAAATAAAGGACAGAAACTCTCACTCACAAGGCCCTGCCAGGTGGCCAGGACCGCCCCACACAGCCCCCCGTGCTCTCTGCTGAGCTCCTTGCATCCTGCTGTTGCTCCTGCTGTGGCTGGCAGCCTTGGGGGTTGTGCCCTGGGCAGGGTGGGCAGTGCTGCCTAACAGCAACAGCAATCCCACCAGCCAGCCCGCATGCTGCTCAGCCCTTTTGGTGAAGCAGCCCAGTGCTTTTGGACGCAGTGCAGAATCCGTCCCAGCTCTGAGATGCAGAGTGCTCTGCCTGCCTGCAGAGAGGGACATGGGCTGAAAGTGCAGCCTCCTGGCTCAGTCCCGGCCCTCCCAGGCATCCTCCCGCTGCTTGTTCTCCAGGCGCTTCCTCTCTGCAGAGACAAGAGGGTCAATGCCACATCCCTATCACCCCATCTCCCTGTGGAGGTGGCTGGAGTCCACTCTGGTGCAGCCCCCTCCCACCCAGCACCCTGTGAGAAGGGGCATGCATGAGGAAGGCCCCCCCATACCGCAGCCCCTCCAGGCATCCAAAACTCACCTTGAGCTTCTTGCAGCTTCCTCCGCTCGGCATCTCGCTGGGCTGGTGTCTGGTTGCTCCGTACCCCCAGGGCACCAATCACCAGCCGCCTGGCCAGGACAGCTGATGTTTCAGGGCGCTCTTTGGCCGGCTGCAGGTACTCTGTGAAGATGGGGGACATTAGTGGGCATTCTGGGAGGGACAGGGCAGCCGGCACAACTGTGGAGCCGTACTGGCTGCCCCACCCCTCCCCAATTATCAGGATAATGTTGCAGCACAAGCACGAAGGCACAAGCTGGCACAGGGCAGCACCACTCACCAGCATATGCCCTGGCTTTGGCTTTAGAGGCGCGGGTGCCCTGGGACAGTGGGCGCGTCTTCACCATCAGGTGCTTGGTGCTGAGGGCATCGCGTGCTGCAGGAAGAGAGCAGCATGTCCACGTGCAGGGTCAGCCCCATGCCCAGGATCTGGCTGCAGGAGAAGGATGCCTCCTCTCTGCCCATCCCCAGCTGAACCAGGAGCAGTACCTGTTATGGGGCTGGAGAAGATGCCCAGGGCGTGTGTATCATCCACCCACTTAATATCAAAGCCTTTTTTCCTGCCAAAGAGAGGGAAGCTCAGCAAGGCATCGGCACCTGATGGGCAGCCATCTGGAGCAGAATCCAGGCAGGGAACCCCAGCACTGGGGACAGAGTGCTGGCAGACTCACTGATAGCTGCAGAAGACACGCATCAGGTCTTCGGTGCGGAAATCCGAGGGGAAATCGTAGATCTCGATGACGTGCGGCAGCTCATCATCGCTGATGTCTGGTGCAGCAGGTTCAGCCCCATAGTAGTTGAAGCGGGGTGACTGCCGGCTCTCCTGGTGCTTCTCACCCCCTGAGAGCTGCAGCAGTAGGACAGGCACAGCACTGAGCAACCCATGCCCACCTGACCCACAGCAGTTCCCAATCCATGGCAAGTGCTACTCAGAAAGTTGTCCAGGCCCCTGCACCCCACCCCACCACTGCAGATGGATTCATGGCATTGACAATTAGGAGTTATCAGCCAGGGTTCTCACACCATGCACTTGCTTTTCCCATTATTAGCATCCCTTCACTTGCCACGCTCTGCAGCCCTGTCAGGGACATAGTGGGAATGGCAGGGGTGAAACAGCACATGCACTTCTGAGCACACCCCTCCTTCCACAGTGATGTGATGACCTGAAATACGTTTGGGGAAGAACAAGGAGCAGGACAGTAATGCCAGGAGGGAAGATTGATGTCTCTCTGCCACATGGAAGCACCAGGCTCAGCGCACCCTGACTGCACCACATGCACTGCAGCAGCCCATCAGCACCCCAGACGCCAATATGAAAAAGACAGTGCTCCACTGAGGAGCAAGTTCTGCTGGTTAATCACCTGTGCACCTAAAAATTCATGTTTTATTTCTCATTTGAATTTGTCTGACTTCACTTTCCAGCCGGCAGTTCTTGTTCTGCCTCTCTGCTGGATTAAAGAACCCTCAGTCCCTGGTCCCCTCCCCATCAGAGCACTCACTAATGTTAATCAAGTCCCTTCTCAATCTTCTTGATAAAATGGGTTGTGCACCTTTAGTACCTCACAGCGGGACACTTTCTCCAGCCCTAAAAGATGATGGCTGTAGAGCTTTTCTACCTTGTGCTTTTTTCAACCTTTATTTTAAAACACAGGCAGCAACCTCCCACTGCCACAACCCTGGGGTGCAGCCAGCCCCTATTTCCCTACGTCCCACAGCACTGCCAGTGCCATTTGGTCACCCTGCACCACCTTCTGCGCAGTGGGCCACCCTGCATCGCTTGCTGAACCCTTGCTTTCCAAAGCACACTGTGCCACTGGCCAAGGGGACTCACTGCCTGCTTCAGCTGAGACACCAGGCCAGGTGCAGTCCAAAGCCACTGACAGCTCCCCTGTTCCCCCTGGAGCGTGGGGCTGGCACAATGCCAGGAAATGAGTACATAATTCAGGCGGGTTCCCACCCTGATCCCCTAAGCGATCATAGCAGAGCACACCACGGCTGCAAGGTTAGAGTCCATAAATCCCAGCCAGCTCAGTCGATAAAAAGTGCTCATTCCGACAATTTTATGGGGAAGATGGATTCATGGCAGGTGAGGGGGTGCTGCCATAGCAGCTGGATGCCAGCGGAGGGTAGAGCTGAGTTATAGAGCTCACGGGACAGGCCAGCACTGCCAGCAGAGCCACCTGCCCTGCCATCACCCCCATGCAGGGCAGCACACTCAGGCACCCTGTGCCTGCTCAGGGGAGGCAAGGGAGCCATTCCCAGGCAGGATAAAGCCCTGCGGTGCTGCTTGAGGGAGCAGAGCACTCAGGTAGTGCCAGGCACCGGGAAGATGATTAGAGAGCAGGAGCACAGAGTGCTGGAGCAGTCCTTGACCTTCACAAATCACCAAGTGTGGCGGGGCAGGAAGGACAGGAGCCGTCTGGCAGCAGGGCTCAGCCACGCAGCAGGCACGGCTCAACAGGTCCCCTGGCACTGCCAGCGCCAGCACGCAGCGTGCCAGCAGCTCCCCAGCCACAGGGCAGGGCAGGGATGGGAGCCGTGGTATGGTCCCCAGCCCTGGCAGGGATCCTGGGGAGGGTTCGCTGATGGATGGACAGACAGATGACAGGGAAAATGAAGCCCGTCCATGACATCTCGTTGCTCTCTAAGGACACGCTCCTGCCAGAGAGGGTCAGAGGGGTATGTGGCTGCTCGCTTACACCACAGCCCCGGGCACGCATGCACCGCGGCCCCTGCCGTGCCGCACTGCCTGATGGAGAGCCCACAGAGCCTGCAAGGAAATGGTCGCAGTGCTTAATTACCCTGTGTTCAAACTGATTTCTGCTCTGAATTTGTCTGGTTTCAGCTTCCAGCCAATGGCGCTCACTGTGGTGTTTTTTTCCTGCTAGATTGAAGAGCTGTCCGCTATCAGAAATCTCTGCTCCACACAGAACGTCATAAATCTTGCTCTCTGCCAGCTATCTGCATTGCATAAGGATTCGGTTATGAGGAAGATGTTACTAATTTTCTTGTTCTTTTTGTTAATTAACAACAGCTCCATCTTCCCGAGAGCCTGCGCCCTCCCCAAGCAGCTACATCCACCTGCCGAGAGCTCAGAGGGCTCAGGAAGCAGGAGGCTCCACATGGGAATCTGCAGGGGACAAAGATGGCAATTTTTGATAAATCCCTATTTCAGGTTCTTTTTCACCCATCATGGGAAGCTCCCTGAAGAGCTCAAACTTGTCTCAGAGCTTGTGCATGGGGGAACCAATACCGATACTCCTTGGAGTGAGAACGTGTACTGCACAGCACAGCCTTGCCCACAGCATCCTATGGCTGCACCATAACAGGGATCCTCCCTGACCTTCCTCCCCCGACGACAAAGCCATGCCCATGGCATCAGCCCCTAGAAAGCCAATGCCACCTGCACCAGCTGCCTCAGAGAAGCGGTGCTGTCCTCCTTGCACCAGCACTCACCACAACATCCAGTCTGGAGGGTGGGGGACAGTGGCTGAGGGGAGCACAGCCAGGCAAGGATGGGGATACCCAAAGCCCTTCCACATCCCCCCAAATGCGAGCCCTGTGTGTCCCACCCACTGTCTCAGCACCATGCCAGGCTCCGAGAGGACACATCAGCCCAAGCACGGCCTTGCGGACAAGGTGGGATCTGTGCCCCTCAGTAAGAGTGCTCTTGAGTTAATCTCATCCCTTCACGGGCGCTGTTAGGAAGGCACCACCCACCACTTCACACCCTGCTTCCAGCCGGGGGTAGACAGACGCTGGATGTAACAATATTAACGCTGTTTGTTTCTTCAGGTACATTAACGTCACTTGGAAAATTATCAGTTGGAAAATTACCAGTTTGACGCCACTGATTTAAAATGCAGTAAGGGATATCCAGCCTTGCTACCTGAGCCGAGCTTTCCTCGTGAATGGCAGCAAAACACTGAGGGCCCTGGCACCAAGCAGCCAACTGTAGTAAATTCAGCAGCATGTGTGCAGGAGGGAATGGCAATGAGCCACAGATGATTAAGAAGCCATAGTTTCGAGGAAACATCCCATTGCTGTTTCAATTGGAGCCCATACATCTCAGCCCACTTCTTTATCACCAGCCCTGGTTTCATGAGGGTGCAGTTGCAGTTGATGGCACTTCAGCAGTTTCACTGGGTGCACTTTATGTACTACAGAGGGACGATCACCCTAGCCTTCACCAGCAACGCGGGATGGGATGGGATGGGATAGATAGGGGAAGACGGAGATCCCAGGTGTTTCAGTACCACAGGGAAAGGCTGGCTCGAAGAGCAGGCAGCACAGCCAGCTAGGCTGACTATGCCCTGGGTGCAGCCCGCCCACCCCATGCACTCACCCCCACAGAACACGGGAACAGACATCCCCCACATCCCAGCGGGCACCAGTCGCTGTCCCTGCAAATCCCCACAAACACTGGCTTGCAGGAAGTACCTCCTCCAGCAGGCGTGGGTCCAGGCAGTCCCCATCATCGTTGAACAGCACATCCCAGCTCTCCTCAGCACCCGGGCTGGTCTGGCTCAGGGTTTCAGCACTGGCACTGGTCTCACCTTCCTTTGGAGAGCTGCTGTGGAGACCTCTCTCTTCCTTCTCAGCTTCCTGGTGCTTGTGCAGCGAGCCCACATCCTCATCTGGTCTTGCCAGCTCCTTGGCCCAGGATGCAGGTGAGATCCCCTCCATGCCATGGCACAGCAGCTCTAGGGGTGGTGGGGGCTCACAGCTTTCCAGAGGTGCTCCCTCCCACAGGCTGCTCTCAGCCCCAGCACTGCCAGCACTGCAGGCAGAAGTGCTGCCTGCTTCCTCTACAGCAGGCACCAGGTCACCCTCCCCACGGGGACCCCCAGCATCAGCAGTGCTCTCCTCCATCACAGGCAGGAGCTGGGATGGGCTGCCCATGCCCTGCTGTGGAGTGCTCCCCCCTGGGAATATTGGCATATCGCCCACAGTACCCAATAACACAGGTTCGCAGCTGGCTCCTGGGGCACACAAGGTGCTCTCCCCAGGAAGCTCGGCCCTGCCTCCCCAAGTCTCCTCTTCCTCCAGTACCCCAGCGGCACAACCCTTGCTCTGCTCTGCCAGGAGAGACCTGCCTTCCTCCCTCTCCTCCTCCGAGGCTTTCAGATGCACTGTCTCTCCCACCAACTGGGGCACCATGCCATGGTTGCCCACCCCTTCTGACTGCAGGACAGCCTCTCCCAGGCTTTGGGAGAGGTCCCCAGCTGGATCTGGGGTGCTGTCCCCCAAGTGCTCCAACACACCACTCAGACCTGTCTGACAAACCAGTGTTGGGCTAGCAGGGTCATCCCCAGGCTCAGGGGTAGCCTTCATAGCCCCAGTCCAGGCACTTGGTGGGGATGGAGGGTCAGGCTCAGTCCTTATCATCCTGTGGCCGTGGCTGAGCTCTCCGGGTCCTTCATGAGGTGCTATGTCCTGCCTGTCCCAGGGCTGAGCAACAGCTGGATCCGGGCATGGCTCACACATGCTGGGTGATGCCTCCACGCTTTCCAGTGCAATGGGGCAGCTGCCTTCCGTCCTATGGCTGTGCCTGGCAGAGGCTGTCCGCAGCTCCTTTGGGCCGGCATCCACCTTGTTCTCCCTCCTCGCCGCTCTGCCTGTCTGTGTTCTAGCACGGGGGCTTCTCCTCTGCCCCTCGCCGCTACCCCAGCCAGAGTCCTGCACCAGGCGGTGGTTCTCGGGCTCCCGGCGGTGGTTCTCGGGCTCCCGGCGGTGGTTCTCGGGCTCCTGGCGCTGCCCAACCCGTGCGTCGCCTGCCGCCTGTGCCTCTCTCTCCCGCCGCGCTTTGGGCACATAGAGGGCCATGTCGGGCTTCCTGCGGCGCGTCCGGCTGCCCTCCGCCTCCTGCTGCATGGTGCCACCGCTGCCTGCCAAGGAGAGAACAGCGTCACTGTCCTGCCCAGCAACCAACAGCCCCAGAGCTGAGTGCACAGTGGGCAGCCCCTGCCCAGGTCACTGAGTCGGTGTCCCAGCGCCCATCCTTGCTCCCTCAGCAGCTGGCACACAGTGATGGACTGTGGAGCCTCAGCACTGCCCCACAGTAGTGTATCTGCAGAGAGGGTTTGGGTCCCAGGGCACCCCACAGCCCTACAGCCTTTGGTGGGGCAGATTCAGCTTGGGGGAAGCAGGGAAATCCTGACAGAATCACTGAGGCACTTGCCCTGCTCCAGCAGCTGCTACCTGGGACCCTCCAACCCAAGGCAGCAGTGTCTGCAGCTGAAGCAGAACACTGAGACCATGCACTACTCAGGCATCAAAAACCACAGAGAAGCCTGAGGCAGCCACAGAACAACAGAAAGCAAACCCCAGCGTAGGGATACCCTGGCGCGGGACCATGGCACGCTGCAGCCCTGCTCACCTGCTGCCCCGTCCCGACAGAGATTTATTTTTCATCATCTTTGGCAGAAGCAGGCATGCCGCAAGCGGCTAGGCCCCCCTGCCCCTATAAATATGCATCAGACAGGGTTTATGGAGACGGATGGTGCGGGGGCCTGCACTGTGGTTGAGGGGAAGGCAGAGTGGGGCTGGGCTGGGGCCCCATGATTAATCACTGCCCACTCCGTTTAGGGGGATTCATCACAGGCCGCTGTCAGGTAAATCACTGGAAAAACACCTCTTCAGTAATTAATGTGAAGTGACGGATGGACAGCCCCTGGGCCCATTAATCTGGACCATCAGCGCCGACCGAGATTATGAATGTCAGGATGCATAAACTGCCGGCAGATCAATAGGGCCAGGAACCCATCCAAGGCTCTCATTTCCGAGGCACCTCCGGTACATTAGCCTCCCCTCCACACAGCCCCTGACCGAGGCGCGAACGCTCCCCGTGGCCCCTCACCAACAGCCAGCAGCGGTGCCGGGAAGGCGAGGGGAGTCCAACCACTGGCTGGAAAGTGGCTGGGGCTGCCCATGCCACACAGCATCATCCCCTCTTCCTGATGGATGGACAAACCGTTGCCTTGGCATGATGGATGAGTCTCTCACGGCTCTCTGGAAACCACTGGAAAAGCCCAGCAGGGCAGTATCCTCAGCATGACCACGGCGCCCGTGCCTGCACCTCATGCTGTGAAGGTGGGCAGGAACACAACATGCAGGCACGGGCGCCGTGGTGATGCTGAACACCATCCCAGGGCTGCCCCAATCATTTTTCTGTCTCCACACCTCTTGTCATTTTTTTCCCCCTCTTTGATACACTAATTTTACTGGCAGAACGATCCCCTTTATCTTTATTGATCGCGAGAAAGGAATGTATCCTACAAACCTTCCAAGGACTGGATTAGTCATTTTTCAACACAGAGGCATTATACATTTTCTCACCAAGTGGCAGCCCGAGTGCCAGAGGGGAGGGGGCACTGGAAGCCCCCCCGGCACCACCATTTCCAATCACAGAGAGCTTCCAACTGCACTGAAACATGTTCTGCTAAAGGACTTTTCCCAGTCAAGCCCAGAGTCCCAGCCCATGTCTTGTGGGGGTCACTGATCTCCCCAGGCTCTGCTTCCTGAGAATTTCTAGCACGGGGAGCAACCAGAAGCAACATTGCTCCATGCACATCCCATGTCACCTCCAAGAGCCTTTGCACACAGGATTTATGGGCTCCTCAAAAGCTTGCCATTCACCTTGCCTCACCCTCCAAAGCAGATGGTGCAGCATTAGCCAGACGGCTGGTGCTGGGAGCATCCTCTCCCTGCACAGCTTTGCCTCTGCCTGCCACACACTGCTGGGGAAGAGCTGCTTCCTGCAGCCCGGGAAGAAGCACAGCAAGGTGGTAGATGACCCACACTGGCAGGGATGCTGCAGCACTCTGTTTTTTCCCCACAGGGCAGCACAGCTCCTGCCCCCAGCCTATTACACACTTCATCGATGCCACAGCCACGGGTCGGCACCGACTGATTTCACGCTCTAGGAGGCAGAGCAATGGCCCTGGCTTTGGGTCTCATTCACACTATGCTAGGCAGGGCAACCCCGCCACTTCCAGAGTCTGGGACCAAGCTTGCCCCACAAAGACAGGCAGCAATGGGCAGTGCCTCCCCAAAAAGGCCTATGCTGCCCCAGATGCTGTCCTGCTTTACGGAGTTGCCTGGCAAAACAACTCAGCACTGTGGCACCAAGCAGGGAAAGGCCATGGCACCATGGTAAAAGCAGTGGTGGGAGCACCGCCCAGCTGTCTGGCACGTAAAGCCCATCAGCCTAACACAACATAGCCTGCCATGGCCAGGAGGATGCTGGATCATCAGCCAGGAGGCAGCCAGAGCTCCCTGAAGGCACAAGCTCCTCTTGCACTGTTCCCAGGAACACGCTGCTCGTGGGGAGCTTGTGCTCGTAGTGTGTTTGTGAGGTCTCAGCGAGCTGCCCGGTCATGTGCCAGCCTGTATTTCTCCTCTAGCAAACATCTGCAGCACACATGGGCCACATTTTCTCCCTGATTTCTCTCCCTGTCCTGTCCAGGGAAGGACCCCACAAACAAGAGCAAGCCAGACGCAGTCCTGCTCAGGGAACCTGGGAACAGGCAGGGATGCTGGGCTGTGGTGCTCATGTGGAACATGCCAGTTCCTGGAGAAGTCTCAGTGCCACGCAGCACCCTCTCAGCAGGCTGCCGCATTTCCTGGCAGGGAGCTGTATTTTTAGCCTTCGAGGTTTCTAATTCCACTCAATCCATATTCCCATCGATAGAGTAGATAACCTTAAAGCCTTGACAGTGAACAGGGATGGCAATACTGTGGGACCAAGAGCCTTGGGGGACCTCACGCAGCCTTGGCATGCAGCTCGCACACCACAATGTCACTCTTTAGAGCCTGCAGCAGATTGGGCCCTTTGAAGGGGAAAAAAATAACTATAATAACAAGATTAATAAAAAGGCAGGTACAAGGAGATTCTAAACAGCTCCACTGGGGAACCTGCCACTCGCAGGACTCATCCCATGCCAGGCACGTGCCATGGCACACTTAACCAACTGCACAACACCAGCCCCTGGCAGCCCAGGCAAGGACTGTCAGAGGTTTTGGCTACCCTGCACCTCTCCCGCTCTCGGCAGAGCTCCAGCCCAGGACACCTGGCTCAACAGCAGGTAATGGGGCCAACGAAGGACCTGGATACCTGGTGGAGACAGACAGAGCAAAGGCAACAACACAGAGCCACTGGTGCGAGGCAAAGCAAAACATTCAAGGCGCGAAGAGCCGCGTTCCATCCAACTTCTGCCTGCAGCCCTGCGGGCTTTAAGACGTCCCTGTCCCCTGCTGCCAGGAGAAAGGCTCTCCAGCAGCCACAGCAAACATTGGCTATGCAAGAGGGTGGCAAAAGCATCAGAGGCACTGAGAGAGATTTCAATCGTGCCTTTCACTTGCAATGCTCTTAGGAGACACCTGGAATAGATGCTCTTAGGAGATACCTGGAACAAGAGAAGGGGAACATTCCAGACAGGAAGATGATTTGTAAGTCAGTAGTGTCCCCTCACAGCTGCAGGGGGACAGGGGGCAGGGAAGGGACAACAAACCAGCAGAAGGAGTTAACAGCCAGAATGCTAAGGGGAATACAAAGGACTTTACAAATATACCCAGGCAGAATCAGCACAAAAGTGAAAAGGTCTATTAATAAACAAGGAGGGAGAGAAAATTAATGATGGCTCAAAAATAAAGATGACTCAAAAGGGAAAAATCACTGTTTTTAAACAGAAAAATGCAAATGAGGCAGAGGGCTTGCAAAAACAGCTGCAGGGAAAGCAAAAACAGCATGTCCACACAGACACAGTCACCTGGCCAGCCTGGCCAGTGAGGAGATGAACCTATTAACCTGCTGACACACAGTGCCGAGAAGAAACCAGAGCCCTGGTGATGGGTAAAGCAAACAAGGCACTGATTTTCTGTGCAAGAAAGGACAACAAAACCAGAGCTGAGAACAGGATAAATCCTGTTCCTATCCCTAGTGCAGAACAAAACTGGTAGTTAAAGGAGCCTGCATACCCAACACAATGAATGGTGGACACTGGTTTGTCCAGAGGAGTTATTTCAGAAGAATCTCTGGGCAAAGCTTTTTTGATAAGGCAAGCAAGAGCCACCTTAGCTGAACTTCAGGGTCTCACTTTACACCATCTCCCAAACTTTTACTTGAATAGTGAGTTGTCATTGAATTTGCAGATGATACTGAGCAGTGAGCTGTTGCAAACACCATCCAGAGTAGAGACACCATTCAAAAGATCCAAGAAATGTAAGCAGGACACAAAGCAAGACCCAGCCTGGGAAACTGAAAGTAAAATAACCCAAAGTAGCAACTCATGGAGAAACAGCAGCCTGAAAAGCAAGGCCCAGAGCCCTACAGTGCACTTACACCAGAAAGCAAGCAACTGGGGTGATCACCCCAATATGTGCAAGAGGCAGATCTGGTCCCCAGCATTGTGCCATGGGCCACTCTAGCGCTGTGACAGCCCCACAGCAGGCAGCATACAGAACTTCGCAGGTGTTGTGAATAGACGAGGATGCCAGGGGCCCGCAGGTAGCCATGAAAAACAGTGTCCAGCAACTGTGAGCTCCAGACACGTGTTCTATAAGGCATGGCAGACTGGCGCACCGAGCACACAGGAATCCGTATAACTCCCCTGCACTCAAGGGCTGACACATCGCCCTGTGACTCTGTACAGTGGGGAGAGTTATGGGGTCTGCAATGTGCCATGTTATCCGGGTATCCCGCGGGTTGCCTGCCAGCGGACTGGAGAAGGTGGGACTTCAGGTGGGGATCAGGGCTGGTACAGGACGTGGGGGGCAGAGCTGGGAGAAGGGATGGGGGACAGGGATGGGACAGGGTATAAGGATCAGGGCTGGGACACGGGGTAAGGATCAGGGCTGGGACACCAGGGTGGGGGAGAGCGGGGCAGCGCCGGGACCGNTGGGGCCGCCGCCGCCGCCGCCGCGCATCGTCCTCCGCGCGGCACTGCGGGCTGCCACGGTGCCACGGCGGGCCGTCCTTCCCCGGCACCGCCCGGCAGCCGCAGGAAGGCGGCTCCGCGGCGGGGATGGTGGTGGACAGAGGAAGAGCGACCCCCGCTACCGCCTGCGGGTGGCCCCGCGTGAGGCTGCCGTAGGTCTCCCGTTACCGCTCAGTGTCACACGCCGGGCGGGAGCCGTGGTGCTCGCTGTGCCGCGGCGGGCAGACATGGGGACACCGGGCTACAAAGACTTTGGGCAAGCTGGTGCGGCCGCCCTGGTTAGCTTGGCTGATGGGCAGGGGGTCTCTGCCCGCTCCCCGCCCCAGGACCTGCTTCCTACTGAGCCGAAGCTCTCCGATGCAATTTCCAACCAGCTGTTTCCCAGCCAGCCTCATGGTGCCGTATCGGAGAAGAGGGGACCCGGGGAAGAGGAATGTCCCATGGCGTGCACGCTGCCTGCCCGTGCAGGGACCGGGGCAGCCGGCAGCCAGAGCCGCTTTTGCAGCTCCCCCTAGACAGTGAAGCTGCCGAGGGACAGGGGACCGGTCACGGGCCGCCCTGGCAAGGTGCCACTGAGGCATCTCATGGGGCATCCGTGGATGGGCTGTGCCAAGCATCTTATCTCTCCTTAGGTGCAGTTTCAGGGCTGGGACCGCTGATGCCTGAGGTCTGGGATACCCTGAAGTACTCGGACCTTCCTGATTGCCCAGTGCGGGTCCCAGTACAGCCCCGGGGGCTCACACTAGGATAGGTACAGTCATCCCACCTCAGACAGGTGCCCCTGTGCAGGACAAGGAAAGCTCACACCAGGCAGGGCCACCCAGCATCCCCTGGGGAGCGGCCCCTATCCCAGCCCCATGTGGCACACAGGGGACCATGTTTCCTCTCACAGGTAATCGATGGCAGCAGATCCCGATCGCTTTCATTATTATTATTTTCTTATGCATGTGCGCACAGGAGATTTATCGCCAGCTATGGAGGCAAAATCAATTATTCATGTTATAAATTAGAAAATGATTTATGTTTGTGGGAGGCCAAGCAGCATGGAGCCCCTGGCCACGTGGGAGCTGGGTTTGTCTGGGAATGGCACCAGACAGCCCCTGCCAGCACTTACCCGGTTTCTCCATCCCTTCTGTTCCCTGGGTGCCCTACCCAGGGATGCTGTCATCCTATCACAGCCCCAGGGTGACCCAAGGATGGTGACCGGCAGGCAGCATCCAGCCTCTCCCACTCTGTAAATCCAGGTGTGTGTGGAGAGAGCCCGAAGAAGGCTGGGAACTGCCAGGGCCTGGTCACCCTGGCTAGTGCAACAGAATGATGCTCCACAGCAGTTTCCATGACAGCAGTAACACAGTCCAAGTGCTGCAAGGTGTGGGCTGCAGAAGGACCCCTTTCTTTTTGTCCACTAGAAACATAATCTCATGTCCTCTCCAGCCTCAGCCACTGTGTCTCTGCTGCTCCTTCCCTCAAAGGACACGGTGGTACCCTCCAGACTGCCACCCATGGGAGCAGAGACCCATTGCACCGCTAACACCCCCATGCTCTCCAGGAAAGGGCAAATGGGTCAGGGCATCCCACCTGAACCAGTCCCTGAGGTCAGCTACCCCAGAATGGTACTGTAGGGTTTGGCTTGACCATGGCTCAGCTTCTCCTGGGCTAGAGTGGCCTGAGGTGTCCTGGGAGTCTTCCCAGGCATGGAGATCCCATGCCCTAAAGGCTGACTCTAGTTCTGCACAGAGCAGGGTGGCACTGGGTTCCCACTGCTCCCGGTTTTGGGACAGGGGGTCAACTGCTGCTGTCTGGGCTGCCTGCAGCCCAGGCACTCAGCCCAGTGCTGGTGGGAGCTGCAGTGTCTCATGGCTCTGCATCAGTGGTCCCAATAGCTCGGTCCAAAAACCCACTGCCCATGTCGCGTATCCAGCGGGAGCGAATGCCGGGAGCCAGCCAGCCGCTCTGTGCTGATAGCTGGGATTGTTCTTGCTTCTGAAGAGTCTTGATCTAAAGCTGCCATGTCTGTGCCTCCCAGGGGACAGCAGAGCAAGCCGGGAGTTGCTGCCTGGCTCTCCTTGTCTGTTCATCTGCAGCTGCATCAGCTGGGGCCATGGGGAGGCACAGGCTGAAAGGAGCAGTGCGGGAGAGAAAGGAGCTGTCGGCAGCCCCAGATCTGGCACTGATCTCGAGTGAGCTGTGCATCCAGCTCCTGCTTGCACAGCATCCTGCGCTGCCTTGAGCCCTGGCCCTTGGGATGGGAAGGAAGGACAGCATGGGGCGACCTCGGCTCTCTCTGGCCAGCCTTTTCTCTGTGAGCCCTGGAGCCTCCTCCCAGCCACCAGAGAGCCTGTCAACTCCTGTGACTCCCAGGGCTCTCAGGGAGCAGAGAACTTGCTGGTTCAACATACTCATGGGGGTGTCAGAGGGGGCAGGGGTTTTGGCTGCTCCTCCCTGGCTCCTTGCCAGGGCTTGAGCAGGAGGAACATGGATGACCAGGCATGATCCTGGGACAGGGAACCATCTTGTCCACAACCAAGGCTGTTGCACCCATGTCAGACCCCAGCCAGTCCTGGGGACCCTCTGGGACTGTACATGGGTGCAGAGGGTTCCCTGGCTGCTCTGCTCTGGTCCTAAAGGACCCAGACAACCCAAGGAGTTCAGAGGAATGCCACCTGGAACCCCACCAAGCTGTGGGCAGACAGGAAATGAATGCACCACATTCTGGGGCTGAGCATTGCCTCAAGCACCTTGCTGCACCCTGGTCCCAGGGAGCACAGGGCTGGCCCGTGCTTGTGTGAGCATCCCACTGATTTATTGCTGTGGAGTAAATGCTTACAGAGTGCTTTTGGCAGAGAAAAGCTCTGGGGAATTGCAAGGGGTGTGCAGGAACAACAGGGGAATTGCCTGTCAGCTCCATTGTGCTGGGGGCAACCAGAGAACTCGCAGTCCTGGGTCTCTCTCCCGCGCCTGGCCAGGGAACACACTCAGCCTGTGGGGAGGGGACTGCAGAGAGCTTGGGGCTGGGGTGGATTAGATCTGCTTTGCATTATTGCACCAAACACCTGGGGACTCGGCGGCTCGTGACAGTGCTGTATAATGCAGGGAAGCAGGCGGTGGTGCGGACAGACACCGGTGCTGCCGGCGGCTGGCGGGCAGGGAAGCGGTACGGCCCTGGGAGTGTGGGCTGGCTGTGGAGGGGGGAGCCAGGTTCTCTTGCTCCTTTTTCTCCTGCACATCGACAATGAATAGGCACAGAAGGCAGTGCTTGTGCTGCAGGAATCAATACCGCTCCCGGAGCGGCCTGGGCGCTCCTCCCTGCGCTCCCGTGGGAGCCATCCCCCAGCGTCTCTCCCATAGCTATCGCTGTAGGCTCCTTCCTGCTATTGCCTTGCTTTCAGCACTCTGAGCAGGATTGTGCAGCAGCAGGGGGTGACAGCACTGGGACTGGAGAGCTTGCTAGCCTGGATAGCCTGGCTCTTTTTGGAGATGGGGGGGGATACAAAGGAGAGACCTCTTGTGAGGGATCCAGGTTTTATATCAACTCGAGTTGGCTCCCATCGGCACTGTCACAGCCCGCTCCACCATGGCCCATTCTGCCACAGTCCCTAGAAGGTACCAGGGCGCAGTGGCTGGCTCTAGTAGGCACAGAGGCTGCCAGGAGGTGATTTCTGCCCAGCAGAGAGTGCTATGGGATGTTGCAACTTGAAGCAGCTCCCAATCTCACCCAGCACTGGCTGTGGCAGTGCTGCTGCATCCAGTGCCAGCCCTGCCCCACGGGAAGGAACTCCACTGCTTTTGATAAACTTTAATTGATTCATCAATGGGATCTGCTTGGAGCTGATAAATCTTTCAGGAGCCCTGGCAGAGGAGGCTGAGCTGTGCAGGCTGGGCATTCCTCTGCCTCCTTGCAGCTGCACAGCTTCTCTGAAGCAGCTGGCTGCCCCAAGTGTGTCCTGCCAGCCCCATGTGTCCTGCCAGCCCCAGCTGGCTGCCAGCAGTACCCCAAGTTCCCCCGCAGCCTGTTTGCCCTTTCCCAGCCAGGGATGCTGCCTGGGAGGGCTGCAGCACAGTCCGATGCCTCCACCCTGCTGAGATCCCTTGGCCAGGGAGCCCCAAGCCAGTGCTGCTGGTGAGGGACATCATTGTCCTTGGTTGAGAAGAGCTGATGGTTCCTGGCTCCATCGCAGCACCAGCCAGGTCCTTCCTCTGTCTTCCTGTCCCTTCTCCTGGCATGGGACAGGGCTGGGCACTGGTACTGGGGCATCTCCATACCAGACATGGCTCTGGGATCCCAGGAGGACTAGTCCATCTCGTCCCATAGGGCCACGTCCTGTAGAGGGATGGTGGAATGCTCTCACTCCCCCACCCTGCGTCCCAGCAGGTAGGAGGGAAAGCAGGGACAGGGACTGCGAGGCAGGAGGTAAGCACAGGCGGATCCGGTTACAGGCAGCACGGGGCAGAGAGATAGGCAGAGAACAGCAATGCAGCAAAAAGGGCTTTTAGTGATAATAAATAATTAACATTTCTAATGATGTCCCGGCGACAGGAAGAGTCCAAGCGAGGACCTGGGGGCACTGTGCACGGTGACAGGAGAGGCTGGGGACCGTGCGGTGTCCAGGGAGGCTGTGCAAAGACAGGGGCTAGGCTGTGAGAGAGCTGCGGGGCTGGGGGTCCCAGGGCAGGGGCTGGGCACCCCTGGAGCCCCCCTGGGTGGACAGTGTCTGGGGTCCAGCATTCACACCCTGCTGCTGCTAGGGGTGCAGGAAACCTGGGAGGAAGAGGACTAGAAGACTAGATTAAACATACTTGGGGGTTAACTTGACCTCTGTGATGATAATGCCTTCCCAGGGTTTGCCATGCCCACCGAGCACCTGAGAGGGACTCCTGCTGGCAGGAGGAGGGGACTGGGGAAGGTCGCTGGGAGGCAAAAGCTCACAGGGAGCCGCTGGGAGGAGTGACAGTCGCCAGGTCACTGCCAGCCGCGGCACGAAGGGACCCCCACCCTGAGAGGTGTCCAGGGGACACGGGAGCAGCGTGATGGTCTGGGGTGCAGGATCAGAGAGAGAGGAGGCCTGTGGGCAAGACAGGAGATCAGACACTTCGGGACAGTGACAGGGAGGGGACAGCAGGGAGAAGAAGGATGAAGGGAGCAGCCATCTGAGCATAGGAGTCCATCACTGTGAGCCACCGCACAGTGGGCCTGTAGAATGGGAGAGGCAAAAGCAATCCTTGGAGGAACCAGGAAGGCATTTCTGGCAGGTCTGGGCCCTTGCTTACATCCTTGCATGGGCTCCAGGGGACCTACCTGTGCTGGAATTGGCCTGGAAGAGGCTCAGAGGTGTCATGGGGCTGCCAAGGGAGGCAGAGCCCGGGAGACCTGTGAAGGGAGAACAGCGACTCATGCCCAGCACAGCACAGGCTGTGGGGAAACGGAGTGCTCACTATAAATACATCAGCAGGGTAAACGCCAGGGAGGAGGAGAGCTATTTCAGCTGAAAGACAACATTAGCACAGGAACAACTGGGGATAAATTATCCATGAATACATTTACGGTGGAAATTAGACCCTCAGAGCAGGGGTGTCCCAGCACAGCCCCTCCAGAGAAAAAAAGCAGTGCCAGTCAAGAGCCAGGGTCAGCTTGGCAGCTGAGGGATCCCGCAGCATGTTGTGGTGGCAGCATGTGCCCTCTCCTTGTGTCAAAAAGCAGCAGGGGTATATGATGGGGTGTATGCACGTGTGAGTG
The DNA here is from genome assembly GCA_013397815.1 of Aleadryas rufinucha. Taxonomy (NCBI): domain Eukaryota; kingdom Metazoa; phylum Chordata; class Aves; order Passeriformes; genus Aleadryas; species Aleadryas rufinucha. Next base: position 18,658 of record VZTH01014636.1, on the reverse strand, counting down.
CAGGTCTGTGTGTTCATGGTCTGCGCAAACATCTGGGTGGCACACTGAGTGCTCACACAGGCAGATGGGGTGGCTGCACACAGACTGTTGTGTGTGTGCATGTAGGTGCTTGCGAGTGTGCTGCCTGTGTCTGTGTGTGTGCCATGCACCCGCCAGGCTGTGTGCAGGTGTCTGGCCCTCATAATGCTCTAGAAAGGGGAATGACGCTCCAGTGAAGTATCCTGGAGGTTAGTGCCTTCAGTCAGCATTCCTGTGCTCACCTGCACCCTGTTTGTATTGCACCAGCTGGAATTTGCTGGAGATGACATTTGCTGGATGGGTGCTCTATGAATCCAGCTGATCCTGAGTATATTCCTGTCCTGCTCCCAGAGCAGTACTGTCCCTGCAAGAGCCATGGGGGTCATCTGGCACTGCCACCACACAGGCTTGCTCTGCTTGGCAATACCAGTTAACAGCCCTGTGCCACCTCTCTGCCCATTGCAATGCAAGCAAGGGGCAGAATGCTCCCCAGCATCCTGCTGCCTTCTCCCCAGGGAGAGCCTGGGGTGGCAGATGAGCCACCAGGCAGAGGGTCACCAAGCGCCAGGGCTGCTAGGTTTAGGAGGGTCCACATTCCCTGGGAGCTGGGTCAGCATGGATGGGGCCCCAGGAGCAAGGGCCAGGGCAAACTGGGACATCTTAGTCCTGGGGATGGGAAAGGGAGGTCCCAGATGTGCAAAGAGGTAGCTGGCGCTCATGCTGCCCCCAGCTCAGCAGAAGAGCCTCCCCCTGCCTTCGTGCAGCCCTCAGTGAAGCGCAGCATCTCCCTTCCCCCCGCAGCGTGTCTGGCTGCTGCTCGCTCTAATTTCCTGTGCATTGTCCCCATCACCGCGCCACCATTCCCTGCACGTCCCACCCCTCCTCCGTGCACCACACTGCCAGGCTCCCTATGCCCCAACGCCTGCGCCCTACCTCACTGCTCCGCAAATGCCCCTGCAAATGTCCTCATGCATCCCAGCTCGTCTCACTGACGCTCTGTGCTTCCCTCTGCAGCTCCTTGCAGAGAGCTGTGTCCCACCCCAAGGTGTTTGCCCCACTATGTCCCCCAGGTGGATGCGACCAGAGGGGTGGGATGGAGACATCTAGGCCAGCACAGGGCCCAGGGACTGATGCAAGGCTGTGCCTTATGGCCATGGCAGTTGTTGTGCCAAGCTGCCTGCTGGCTGCTCTTCTCCCCCAAAGAAATATCCTAGCCCGGCAAGGTGGCAGCATCCATGGGAAGGACACTGAGGAGCTGCAACAGCAGGTATTGGGGAACACCTTGCAGTCCCACGAGTGGAAAATCACCCCGCTGGGTGCCGGTGGCAGTGGCTGCAGTGTGCAAGGCCCTCTCGGCATGTGTGTCCTGCTGGCACACAGCACGCGTGTGCTCACGGGGTGCCATAGGGTGAGCACACCCCTGCGGACACGCTGCGTGCACCTGCGGAGCCGCGTGTGCTCACACGGCCCTGCGTGCCCAGCTGCACCCATCATGCAAACCCCGATGCACACGCACGGCTGTGCGGCTGCACGTGCACACTGTGCTGGCACGCCGGCAGCCCTGCCTGCGTGTGCATGTGCTCAGGGCCAGAGCCAAGCCCCGCTGTGCTGTGCTGGCACGATGGGTATAGAGCCCCAGGGAGCCGGTGTGCCCAGTGCCATTCACAGTCTTGGCATGCTCGAGCTGGCCTCCTGCCGGCATGCATGTGTTCTGTACCTGCCAGTCGCGGGGAGGGCGTTGGGAGCCGGCTTGCAGTTTGTACAAATAATTATCCGGGTGGTTACCAAACCTGGGATGAGCGAGCAACTCGGCAGCAGTGGTGCTCACCCTGAGTGCGCACGCACTCGTGCAAGGCTGCATCCAGGCACTGGGGCTGCGGGCACTGGCAGGCAGAGCACACTCGCAGCGCTGGGGTGCACAGGGGCACATGAGCACAGCATTGCACATGTGTGGCGGTCACACTGACATCCCAGTCTGGTGGGTTTGCTTTGCATCGCGGCACACCACAGCAAATGAAGAGAGCAGGTGTGGTTCCTGCCCCATGGCAGTGCCCCATAGCAGGTTCCCTGTGCCTGGATACCGACATCCTGGCTGTGAAGACCCTGCAGCAGGCAGCTACACAGCAAGCCCAGTGCTCAGCCAGGCACCCTGCAAGAGGGATTCATCAGAAATAAAATAGAGGGGTATTGGATGGCTGTATGGAAGCACCTTTGTGGGAAACAATCACTGTGACTGGAGAGCTCTTGAATCCAGCAGGGAGAGAAGAACTAAGAGCAACAGGCAGAAGCTGTAGCCAGATATGTTCAATGAGAAATAAGGGTTTTAGCAGAGGAGGTGATTAGCCACTTGAAGCAGCCCAAATGGCACGAGTTTCTATAGTTCCTGCTGTCTTCCAGCATGTCTCTCCTGCTGTCTCTCAAAGTGGCTGCAGCCCCAGACTCTGTGCTGAGGCACCTGTGAGCATGCTGCACTGGGGTGACCTGGTAGCCTTGTGGCCTGTCAGTGCTATCCCACTCCCTGCCACAGCCACTTTGTGCTTCCAGAGGCACACTGAGAGCCCAGCCCCTCAGGAGAACATGTTGGGGAAGGCAGGCTTTCGTAAATGCGATCTTGCCTCAGGCATCCACTGGCTACAAGACTTTGGTCAAGTCAGTACCTTGCATGACCTAAGATGGGGCCTTTCTTGGAGTTCAGGCTGGCTTCCAGGGCACAGCCACTCCTGGGGTCCCTGCAGAGAGAGGTGGTGACCTGCACAGTGATGGCACAGGAGGGCGCTGACCCCTCAGGGTGTGGCTGAGTGTTAGATTCATAGAACAATAGAATGACTTGGGATGGAAGGGATCTTGAAGATCACCTAGTTCCAATCCTCCTGCCATGGGCANGTCGGGAGCCGGGAGCGGCGCAGCCGGAGGCGGGAGGGGCGGCGAGGCGGCCGTGCGGGATGCGCTCCCGCTGCCGTGGGGGCGCCGGGCGGCCCCCNCTCCTGCCATGGGCAGGGATGCTGCCTACTAGATCAGGTCACCCAGGGCCCCATCTAGCCTGGCCATGAACACTGAGGGATGGGGCACCCGAAACTTCTCCAGGCAACCTGTCCCTGTGTCTCACCATTGTCACCGTGAATAATTTCCTTCTAACATCTAATCTAGATCTCCCCTCTTTCAGTTTAAAACTGTTCTCCCTTGCCCTTCCAAGGAAATAGTGTTGCACTAGGGGGGTGCCCAGCTTCGTTCTCTTTCCTCCTCCTGTGGCCGACCCCCGCTGCCCCTAGGCCGGGTCAGGTCCCTGGCTCTGCTCGGTCCATCATGCCAGCTGCCCTTGCAGGAGTTGGGGAGCTGCGTCCAGCCATGCCCCCACTGCTCCCCACCCAGCACCCCCGGAGTGCTCCCCACCCAACACTCCCCGCCGCGGCCAGGCAGCTCTCTCGGCCGCAGCTCCGGCGTCCCGGGACGCGGGACGCCCCCCTCCACCTGGAGCCCCGTACCGCTGGCGGTCCCGGTGCCAGGGGCGATGATCCCCGGTGCCCCCCCGCAGCACCGCGGGGCCGGACCTGGCGGCGAGCGGCCCCACCCNTGAGTAGCGGTGTGGTTTTGCTGCTCCGCGAAGTTTACCGGGGACTCCGGGGCGGGGAGGGGCGGCTCTCAACTCCGGCACGGTCACCGGCCCGGGGAGAAGTTGGTAGAGGGCGGACCGCGGGCACGTAGCCTGTCTCCGTGGCGTGGAAGGGATGCGGGGTAGTGAGCCGGGAGGGCACGGGAAGAAGGATGGGATGGGCATGGAAGGATGCTGGGCTGGGGAGGACCGTGCTCAAGAGGCTGTGCAGTGATGGGGGGTGTGTGCTGGGACTGGGGAGCTCTGGCAGGGGCAGCAAGGCGGTGAGCAGCGAGGGACAGCCCCTCTTTGTAGCGGCACTTGTGCTTGGTCGTGACTGAGCCCGTGGAGGAGCGGGGGGCAGTGGGCAGAGGGGTCCAGCCACGTACCTGCCTGCGTGGGAAGGGGCTGGCTGTGTGCTGGTGGGCCTGAGCCCCCCAAGGACCTGGTGTCCCTCTGGGGTGAGCTCAGAGGCTGAGGTGACTGCTTATCTCCACACTGCATTAGCTGCTGCTGGCTGAGCCCCAGCCTGCCAAGTCCAGCACTGAGGAGTCCTGCATAGGAGGGACAGGCTCGCAGCAGCGAGCAGACGTCGCAGCAGGACCCGGGCTCATGGGCTTTGGCTAGAGCAGAGGCACTGCAGGATCTGGGCTGCTTGGGATTGAGGTGCCATGGAGGGGCACTGCTGGTACTCTGGGCAGCCCAGCTGCTGTGGAAGAGGGGTCTGTGGGACGTCTCCTGCCTGTCCTCTGCCCTGGCAGGTACCGCTGGGGCAGCCTGGCAATGGCAGGAATGAGAATATGATGTTACTGGGGCACGTGCAGCATGGTGGCATGAGGTGCTGTGATGTCACCATGTTGTCACCGCTTTGGGGTGCATTTGGGGCGCAGTGAGGCCCTTGCTGTATGATGTCAAGAAATGTCGTAGAGGTGCTGGAGGTGACTGCGGCCCGTGATGGGATGCTGCTGCAGTGGTGGAGCATGACATCACTGGGGTGCATGGTGTGGAGGGCAGCAACGTCATGGTGACATGCGGGATGGGGTGGGCACACAGGGAGCTAGCACCCACCTTCCCCATGATGTAGATTAGGGGCTGGGGGTGTCTATGTGTGTACAACGAGGAGATCTGGGGACAGCATCTCCCCACTTGTGGTGAGGGGTCTGGGGCACAGTCGCCCGCCTGTCCCATGGCTCCCTTTCCAGTCCCATCCCACCCTCCCCGTGGGGCACTGTCAGTCATGGCAACGCATGGGGTCACATGAACCCTATGTGCTGTGTCCCTGCCATGGGGCCAGCACCCTCCCCTTGTGCTGCCTGGCTGCAGCCTGCGTGGGTGCCTGTGGCATCCTCCCAGTGCCTCTGCCCCTGCTTGGCACCTTGGCTTCGTGTCACTAGCCATACTGAGGAAGCACCCTGGGGTGACCTTGCCACCAGATGGCACAACACAAGCCAGGACGTGACTCTGCTGGAACAAGACAGACTGAGGTCTGCCCTGCATACAGACAGAACCCTATAGCCTCAAACCTTGGATGGAGCTTCATGCTGGGACCATGGTTCTATCTATAGCATGCTGGGAATGATGAGGCCTTTCTGCATCTGACATGCAGAGCCTGAGTTTCTCTCCCTTCCCCTTCCCAAAATGGCCTGGCTCTGGGCTAGACATCCCTTCCCCATGGCACCAAGCACCGGATCCACTGGGAAAAGCCTTTTGTCTCCAATCAGGAACATTGTTTCCTCCTGGAAAAGCTCCATCCAACTTGGAGGGATTACAGCTGCAGCTGGATGAGGCAGGGTGGGGGTACCTGGGTAACAGTCCAGGCTCTAGGGAGTGGGAACTGGAGTGGGGAAAGTCAGGGAGCCCTGCCAATGGCATGGGGACAGCCACCCATTGCCTAGCTGCAGCTGGGAGTGAGGCAGCACTGCTCTGCAGGGCCAGGGGCTTATGTGGCAGCCCTGCACTCATGTGTCCACAACATCAGTGGCTCTCCCCCATGCTCGTTTTGGAAAGCCCAGAGCGGGGCTGTGGCAAAGGTTCCCCCTCCTTCACTGTCTGGCACTGTGGAGTGACACCCAGGGACTTTCCCATCCCTGAACAACCCAATGAACCCTGTCCCCATCACATGTGTCTTGAATGGGACCCCTGCACTAGGGAAAGACCCAGGCCCTGCCCCTCAAGAGCTGTTCTAGAGAGTATGGCAAGATAATGGGCACAGGAAGAGAACAGGAGCAGCACAGGGTAGAGCTGGGGACACACACACATCCATCCTTGAAGCTGTGCCTGAGGTACAGGTGGGGTTGGAGAGGAAAGGGGATCAGGACTGGTGCAACTGAATACAGGGCTCTGAGTGTTGTGGGCAGTAGGGTTAAAGTTTCCTCTGCAGCTGGAGAACAGCCCCTTCCTGCCCAGCCATGTGGGCCTGGAAGCTATTTAGTTGTGGCAGGGGAATCTTGGCCCTCAGAGAGCCTTGGGACCATTCCCATCCCCAGGGGAGGCAGCAGCAGGTTGTTTACAACCCAGTGGGTCTGCCAGGGTCTAAATCTTGGGCACCTTCCCCTCTCCAAGCTTGGCATATGCGGTACCACGCAGCTGCTACAGCTTCCTTAGCTTGCTGTCAGAGTCCAACAGTGTGGAGCCATTCACTCCTGTACAGGGGGTCTGTTCCTCGTTGAGGAGGGCAGTCCTGCCCAGGGAGGTGGCACAGTCACATGAAACATTGTCCTCTTGCAGGCCAGGTGCCCCAGCCACCCCTCCAGTTTGCAAGAGTGGGCCAGGCTGCTTTTACTCCCAGCTGGAGTGCAGGCATGTGGGTTAGTCTGCATAGTCTGGGCACACATGGCTCATTTCTGGGCTCTTCCCCTCTGGAGAGGGCTTCTTGGCCTGGGATGAGGGGTAGCCCTCCTCAGTGCCATCTTGCTCATCACCTGTGCTACAGCCAGGTCAGAGCCAGCTCCAAAATCTCTGCAGCCTTGCCAGCAGTGCTGGCAGACGCTGTCCTCCGCAGTCCAGGTTAAATGAGCCTCTCCTCCCAGTCTTCTCGTGGCTGCATCCCTTTGCAGAAGCCTTCCCTGGCCTGGCTGGAAGGAGCTCACCCTGCACAGACCCTGGGAGGAACAGTTCCAGCCCAATGGGGAAACTGAGGCACATGGGAGTAACCTGGTAAAGTATCCCCATGTTCTCCCTGTGGACTTCCCCAGCTCTGGAAGACCAATGGGACAGAAGACAAACTCCTCGGGCCAGTGAATGCCTTCTTCCTCTGATCCTGCCAAGGGAGCAGTCATTGATGTTTCGACTTAGCAGGACTTTGGATGCTGGTGGCCCCTTAGCGCAGAGCAAGCTGGGCCTGAGTCCAGTTTGTCAGCACCCCACAGCCCTCCTGCTGCCTCCCCAGTCCCTCTAATGGGATGGGCTCCCAAGGTTGGGCTGCTGCTCAGCCCTGGCTCACTGGAGTATGACCTTGTCCCAAGGGTGAACAGCACCCAGGACAGTCCATGCATGGGGATGCCAGAGTGATAGTGCCCAAGGGCCAAGGGACAGGTGGTGTGGTGCAGGCTGGAGTGCCGTGGCAAGGGGTGCAAAGAGAGCATCTTCCATGCAAGGACAATGGGGCTGCTTGGGCATCATGGAGCAGAGTCTCCTCCTGGAGCTGATGGGCTGTAGGTCTCTCCCAGGTGTCCAGGATGCTGGCGTTGTGCCTGCTGTCCCTGGCCTGGCTCAGCGAGGGCTCCCAGCGCAGCGAGCCCATGTTTGCAGCCGTCACCCACCGCCTTCTCCCGCCTGACTACGACAGCAATCCCACACAACTCAACTATGGCGTGGCTGTCACCGACCTGGATGCCGATGGTGACTTCGAGATAGTGGTGGCAGGGTGAGTGGTGCACCTCATGCCTCAGTGACAGCAGGACTGGTGGCCCTGCAGGGACAGGAATTCCTCCCTCCTCTGTGGTCTTGTGGCTGGCTGGGTGGGTTGGGGTCTGCATGCACCCACTAGTGACTCTGTGTGTGTGTGTCTGTGCACCCACCAGGGTGTTGATGCCAGCTGAGTGCCTGTGTAGGACCACGTGAGTGCCCCCATTGGTCCCTGCTCTGTGGGGTGGTGGCAGCTGCCCAGCAGTCGGGGTCCTCCCTGCGGCGCACAGCCAGCGTGTCCCCAAGCTGTCTTAGCTCCGCTGACAGGACTCAGTGCTCTCCAGAGATTCAGTTAATTGGCTGGAGGTTTTTTATAGTCCTTTATTGGAATGATGGCTGGGAAGGGCTGGCAGGAGCCAGGGAAGCAGGGAGCCGTGTGCTGTGCTGCCAGTACCCAAGCGGGGCTGGACACAGAGCAGCTGCTGCCAGTGGGTCCAACCCTGGTCAGGAAGCGCAGGGACCATGGTGCAGGCTCTGAGTGTATGCTGGCACTGCTGTGAGCTGCTACTGCAGGGTGTCTCTGTACATACCACCATCCTCACTCCCGAAGGAGGCTTGCACACACAGGTGTGCCCACCTGGAGAGTGTTCTTTACCCTCACAGATGCCATCCAGCTGGATGGAGGCACTATGGTGGCAGGCAGTCAATCTGGCCCTGCTGCTGCTCTGAGCATCACCGAGGCAGGAAAATATGGGCAGCACTGGGAACCCTGGAGGGGTCTGGGCCACTGCTCCCAGCTGTGCTGAGTCAAGAAGGCAGCTGGGGTTTTGTAAGCAGCTGTGGTGCCTGTTGTATAACTTGTTTACTGGTGCATTGGGCAGGAGCGGGCGAGGAGCCAGCGGGACGCACCGCGCTGAGAGGATTTGCCTTGCGTGCCCATTTCCTTGCCCTGGGAAAGCCTGCAAGCGGGGACCTGCACCCCATCCTGTACTGCTATCTGCCTGGCCCCCACTGCTGCCCTGGTGTTGCCAGACATGGATGCCTGAAAGGGTCCGTGGCCTCCATGGACCATGCAGGTCTCTGCAGTGCCCATCATGGGGAAAATCCAGTATCACAGACATTCTCCCCCCAGGGATGAGACAGGGGCTTTCATCTCGTCCCCAAGGCTTGGGAAGCCAATACCCCTGCTTACACTCACAGGTACAATGGACCCAACCTGGTACTCAAGTATGACAAGGCACAGGGTCGGCTGGTGAACGTGGCGGAGGATGAGCGGGGCTCCCCATACTACGCACTGCGGGACCGGCAGGGCAATGCCATCGGGGTGACAGCCTGTGACATCGACGGCGATGGCCAAGAGGAGATCTACTTCCTCAACACCAACAACGCCTTCTCTGGTGAGCCCTGCCGGCAGCCAAGCCCCAGGCATGGGTGGAGCCCCCAGCATAGCTGCCCGCGACCTTCGGTGTGTGAGGGATGTGTGCGGGCTGGAGTTAATTTCTCAGTTGAGTGGCTCCATTGATTGATGGCAGCACGGGTGGGACACTGAGCCCAGCCAGCCACCGAGTCAGCACTTCAGCTGCCCATCACCCTTTTCACAGCACCCCAAGTGGGACAGAAGATTCCCTTCTGCCCCCAGGGCTGTCCTGCCACGGGGACCCTGCACTGTAAATCCCAGCTGTGCCCTGCAGCAGTTGTGCCGTTTGGTCTCAGGGCTCTCCTGTGCCTGCTGGACCAAGTCAGGTCTAATCCTGCCCCTCTAGTGCTGTCCCCGCTCCTGGTGTGCGTGTCATGGGAACAAGACTTACGTGCTCCAGTCTGGCACTGGGAATCCCCAGAGCTCCCTGGCTTGGTGCTCCAGCCCAGCTCTGCCCTGTGTCCCTGACCTCCAGGCAGCAGATCTGTCTTCCCAGTGCTCCTAATTACCCGGGCTGGCAGTGGCTGCTGGCACACCTGTCCCTAAATCAGGCTCTGCCATTGGCGCTGTAGCTCGCTGACTGTGCCTGCCACTGGATCG